>WNLN01000173.1:0-64996 GCA_021347865.1 Sarocladiaceae sp. CBMAI 1973
TGAATGCCCATATCAAATGCGTTGCATCAAGTTTACAGTTCTTCTCAGCGACGCTGGTCATCCGTTGCAACAGTTTTTCTGTCAGGTCATTCAACGGGCCATCGGCAAACTCAGCGAGTATCGAGCCTGTGAATAGAGGCCGAACAATGGATCCTCGTACAGCATGTTGGTGAGGCTGCTGGAAGCCACCAAGTACGGTATCAAGGACACCATAATAGTCCGTGCATTTCTTCAGGTCACGACGACGGTGATGTTGTAGGTTCCACTGGTTGTCGATTGAGTGAAGCTCATTAGGACCAATGCGTATCAAAGGACCTGTACATTCAAATCAGAAATGTGAGACAATTTGATTATATAGAAGGGAGCCCTACCGTACTTGTCGTGAAGGGCACTGAGGTTCTCAAGCCAGTCTGACTTATACACTTGGTGATAGACTTCGTAGAGTCTGCTAGCACCCGCAAGCTTGGGCCCAGGAAACTTTGCCAAAGGATGCCACACCAGTCGTGTGAGATATGTGTATACAGCAGAAAGTAGAATAGAGGCCGCAATGCAGCCTGCGAACTCGATCAGGGTGGGTGACATAATGAGAAGAAACAGGTCTTCAGCTAAAAGATGCAGGCTAAACAATGAATTCAGATACAAAGACTTTGTTTTTGACCTGCCCTTCGCCTTCCCTCTGCTTTTTATCATGACGAGCATCCTCCGCGTATCTCGTACCTCGGAGCAGTCCAGACAACGTTGCCAAGGTCCTGAAACTCTCAGGAACAGTCCTTCTTCACACCACCATCCACGCACGGCGATGTCATTACAGACCTGCCGTCCAAGCCTAGGTCCGAAAAGTCATACGGCTGACATGTGTCGTGATGCGTGCTTCATGTGCCGTGAAACTCGTAGCTGCACACAAGGACTAGATTCAAAGGGCCCTTTCCCTCCTCACTTCAAACATCAACACACCACCTCCGAAAGTCCTTCTCGAGCTACAAAAGCCACCTGACGTATTGTTCACGTCTACATATTAACCTGAAGTGGAAGTTGTCGAACAGGGTGCTGATCACAGTGCTCGGCTCATGCCTTGCATGAGCCTAGCTTGCTTATCTGCATCAGCACAATGAACAGCCGACGATGCAGCATCATCAAATGTAACCCACATATATACCGCAATTGGCTATGATTACGAACTATGACACCGTGCCGCTTCCTTGGCGTCGTCGTACAATTCGCACCGTGCCGTGTCCTCCATGGAGCTGAAAACTGACCTTGAACACGTCACTGACTCCCCTGCTCGTTGCGAGGTGAGTGTGGATCACAGGGAAGGACTTATAAGTCGGGCAATTGGAGGTCGATAACAAGCACAATTGCCGACGCATACGCGTGATCATTATCTCGTTCTGCTATGTCTCGGCAGGAATCATGGAGTCTTCTTCTACTATTGTTCTGGGGTGTTCTGTCGCTTTGTTAGGCGTTGTCTTGGGTGTGCGATGGGCGCTCATGCCCCGGCCGTATGAAGGCATCCCATACAACAAAGCATCAGCTCGCCGGATCAATGGCGACATCTCCGAGGTTGCAAAGAACTACAAGAAAACAAACGAGTTCTCGCGATCTCTCTTCAATGTGAGCACTAGTGTTCAGGGAACGCCAGTTGCACAGGTCCTCTTCCCCAATTTCCGGAGGCCGCTCATCATGATTGACGATCCACGAGAGGTCGAGGATATCCTCGTTCGTCGCCACGCGGAGTTCGACCGAGCGCCAATGGTCACAAATCTATTCATTCCATTTTGGCCAGAGGCATCCCTTTCCCAGCGTACAACGCCCAAGCTCCGCGCTCAAAAGAGAGTATGGGCAGATGTCATGAACCCAGCATTCCTTCGCAAAGTGGCCGCGCCAAACATTCACAAAGCAACTCTGGAGCTGCTAAATCTCTGGCGCCTCAAGACCATCGCCAATGACGGCCAAGCCTTCAGAGTGGCCGACGATTTTCTCAATGCTGAGCTGGACGTGATCTGGGTCGCCATCGTTGGTGAGGAACCAGGAATTACGAGGTACAAGCTTGAGCAGCTTCGTTGTGAATATGCCGGCAAGAAGCAGAATCAGACCCAAGAGGAAATTGAGCGGCAGCAAAAGTCCATTCCCATTCCTGCAGGCCTCTTTTTGAGAGATGAGATTGGTTACGTTGAGGGTGTCATCGCACGCAATGCCCTCGCACCCATTCCAAAGTTGGCGCAGCAGATTGAGACCTGGAAACCCCGGTTTCGCAAGTTCAAGTCCTCCATTTCTTCGGGAATCACTACTGCGATGATCAAATCTATCGAGAGATTCCAGCGCTTGGAGACCGGAAGTCTAGAAACTGATGATGAAGATACCTGTATGATGGACCTGGTCCTGCGACGCAAGATTGTTGAGTCGAGGAAGACAGGCAAGCCACTCAAAGACCCAACCCAAGATCAAGAGATGCTGGATGAGATGTTTATCATGTTGACAGGAGTAAGTCTCCATCTATTCGGTCCTCAGATGATATGAAGACAGTGGACTGATGATTCTGCGTGTTCTCGTAGGGTCATGATTCCACAGCCAATACGCTGTCGTGGTTCGTCAGGTTCATGACCGTCAACCCTTCCATTCAGAAGGAGTTGCGAGAGATCTTGCGCCAACACTTCCCTGGAATTGAGACTCCATCTGCACATGAGATTCTCGATGCAGACATCCCATTCCTTGACGCCGTTTGCCACGAGACTCTACGGGTCGCCGGAACAGCCAGGGCAACCTCACGAATTGTAACGCAAGACACGGAGATCCTAGGCTACCCGATTCCCAAAGACTCCACCATCTTCCTTAATCTGCACATCACCGAGTCGCCATTTGAAGTTTCCGAGTCGGTGCGCACCAGCTCAAGTCAGGCCGCGGCAGAGAAGCACCAATACGACTTCAATGGTCCGGCTGGTGCCAACATTGCCAAATTCGAGCCCCGTCGATGGCTGGTCAAGGACGAGACTACCGGTCGTGAGAAATTTAACTCATCGGCTCTTCCACTGCTCGCATTTGGTGGAGGATTCAGAGGCTGTCCAGGTAAGTCGCAATTATTGCTTTGGGGAGTCCCTCGTACAGTGCGCGACTGACAACGTGACCGCGTCTGTCTAGGCCACAAGTTTGCGCCAATGAGCATCCGCATCATTTTCGTCATCCTCGTCCTCAATCTGGACTTTTTGGACCTCCCTGAAGAATTTTCTGGTACCGGTACTATTGAAACAATTTTCAGTCTACCAGACACTCCGTACGCACGGGTCAAGGTGCTGTAGTGTCTGAATTCAGAAGGACGCAGCGATATTCTAGGCTAATAAAAACGTTACGGGGCATATGACGCCTTGTATGTCGTTCGGGCGCGCGCCCTGTATGTCATTCTTACAAGATCGCGCGCCGTCGATTTGACAAGACTACCTTTACACTAGCCCCAATGCGACCGACGTTGTTTTTTATAAGACTACTATACTCAAACCGTTGACATGATGCATGCTTATATTGATCTTCATCCTACCAATCTACTTATGGTTGTGTCTTTCATCTTTGTGCTCTGAAACACGGATACACTCTGATCTAATCGCCAACCTCTTTCCGGTCACAACATTCGACTCACTACAATGTCTGGCTCAAACACCATATTGCAGGCCGCACGCATTGCGCCAGAGATCTTCGCCCTGCGCCCGGACTACCGGGCTCTATTGATGGTCGTGGAGGGCATCACACCAGGACCCAGCGACGCCAAAAGCGAAGCCATGCTGTCAGAAGCCGAGACAACCGCAAAGGCACGACTGGCTGCAACCCCAGTCACACAATTGCCCCATATCGCTGCATGGAGGGAAGCATACAAAAGTTTCGGCGCAAAGCCAAATAAGATCCGGAATAGTCTAGAGTCCTTGACACGGCGCGTCCCGGATGGCCTTCCCCGGGTCAACCGGCTTACAGACATCTACAACGCCATATCCGTCAAGTACCAAATCCCCTTGGGAGGAGAAGATCTCGACAAATACGACGGCGCACCATTTCTCACTCGTGCCGTCGGAACCGAGGAGTTCCAGGTCTTCTCGGGAGGAGAAGCTCAAGTCGACACTGCTGCACCTGGGGAACCGATATGGTGCGATGATGCAGGCATCACATGTCGTCGGTGGAATTGGCGGCAAGGACCTAGGACTGCGCTAAGCGACACAAGCACGCGTGCGTTGTTCATTTTCGATGCGTTGCAACCCCTGTCAGACGATGAGCTAATGCAAGCCGCGGATGAACTGTCGACTGCGCTCAAGGACTCGTCCTCCGATGTTGAGGTTACTTATCAAATCCTACGGTCATCATCGTGATGCATGGTCGCGCCTTCTCGACACCCCACAGCCGAGCAATGAGTCCGTACAAGTCACATAGGCAATTCAGAAGTGTTCGAAATGACTTAATTGATTCCATGCAGTCAAGGGTAACTCGCTCTCCATAACTCCAAAAAAGAATATGCCAAGCTCCGTACAACCTACACGCGCTCTGCTGTAGGCTTGCCTTCCACGTACGTGACTTGTCCTTGGGTGCTCTCCATCATCTGGCCCTTCTCGTTGTAGGCAATGTCCTTCTGCTCGGCGTCGCGGTTGCCGAACAGTCCAATCTTGTACCATGGCAGCTCGAAGAGTCGGTCCATGCTCTCCAATGAGCGTCCAGCAGTCTCGGGAACGGAAACCACCACCCAGATGAGGCCGACAATGAGGATCGCACCGTAGCACCAGAAAGTACCATTGGGGTTGATACCACCTTCGGCGGTTGGAAGAAGCATATTCGGGGTCGCGCGGGTGCTTCCGTACTGACACAAAAAGTGCAGGGTCATGGCGAATGAGGTAGCGAGGGCACGAATTCGGAGAGGGAAGAGCTCAGCAGTGAGAATGTAGCTCATGGTGTTCCAACCAAGCGCCCAACCAATGCCGGAGATGTAGATCATGGCAACCGCGCCACGTGCTGCCGCAGACGTGCCGTTGGGCTCGGGGACAGCTGTCAGGAATGCAGCGATGTAGATCATTGCAATTGCCTGGAGAGCAATGCCACCAATGAGTGCCCTCTTGCGACCGATAACATCAACAAGGAAGAGAGCACAAGAAATGGCTGCAATGAGCTTGATGATGCCGAAGAGGGCGGTGACTAGAAGGCCAGTCTCAGATCCCTTGATGCCGAGAAGAGCGAACAGGTCCACAGCGTAAAGGGTGATAGAACCTGCACCGGACCACTGAGCAAGGATCTGGACCATGCTGGCAAGGTAGAGGCGGTACAAGTTGCTGGCATTGAGGAAAAGCTCCTTGCAGGAGCCGAAGAAGGAGTTGTTGACACTCTCGAGCTCGTGTTCGTGGGCGAACTGAATGGCGGAGATCTCGCGGATGATGTAGTCTGAGTCCTCGGGCTGTTGTCGCAGGCGAGCCAACACCTTTGTGGCCTCCTCACTCTTGCCTTTCTTGATCAGGAAACGAGGCGACTCGTGCTGAAACAGACTCAATACCAGGATGATGCCGGCGAACATGAGATGAACACTCGTCGGGACGAGCCATCGGGCCTTGGCCTCCTCACCCATGTGGCGAGAAGCACCGTAGTTGGCAAAGTAGGCCAGAACGATGCCGAGATAGACAAAGCCGGAGAAGACACAAGTGCAAAGTCCTCGGACAGCAGCAGGTGCAATCTCTGCCAAGTAGACTGGTCCAACAACGGCTGTTTGTCCCACTCCAAGTCCTGCAATGAATCTATACGGAAGAGTCAGCCATTTGTGTACCGATATGCCGAAGGGCAGCGAGTAATGAATCATACCTTCCAGCGTAAATAGCACCCAAATTGCCACCGTTGGCCATGAAAATGACGATACCGACGATCCAAACAATGCATAGTTGACGTGTGGCCCAGATTCGACCGATTTTGTCGCAGATCAGGAAAGCACTATGGTCATGTCAGCAAGCTGTGTCTGCGGAAAACAGTCCAGGTACATACATGAGAGCGCCTCCAACGCAGCCAATCTGCACCATGGCGGACACATTGGCCTTGATGTTCGCCTTCTCGACTGTCGTGTAGCTATCGTAGTTGATCGACTCCTGGAAGTTCTCGGACTTGAAGGCACCCGAGATAAGACCCTCATCGATACCGCGGGCAGCGCCCATCATTCCGAAGCTGAATACTGCGAACCATAGCCTCCAATTGAAGACACCCTTTGGCTCGTCAACGTCGCTCAACTTGAAGATGTTGACGGGCTTCTTGATGATACCACCAGCCATGATGTCGGTTTGATGTGGATCGAAGAAGAATTTGGTGTTGTGTGAGAACCTGTCGTTGAGTGAACGAGAAAGGCAAGGCAATGCGCAGGCCCGTGTCTTTATATGTGCTGTGATCCTAGCGCATCATTTACTCATGAGTCGAACCAGACCCCATCTCCACACAATGCCCCGTGTCTTTCCCCGGATGATGCGGACGGAAGCGACACGATGGAGTTTCTCCTGCCCGTGGATGAGCGATTGTTGGCGATGGCACGACTGTAAGCTGGGGAGGGTCCGTGGAGAAGGACCGCGGGGAGGTTCCATCTGCGTAATGCGGAGCCCCGGGAAGAACAAGCGTAAAAAGAGCAGTAAAGTTATTGTTCCCGCGGGTGAGAGTTAAGTTGTTGGCACTAGTCGATGGGGAATCCGAAGAACCATCTGGACCCGAGGACGAGAAGCATGCCGCCATCATTGTGGCCACGACCACGAGGCGCTAGTGATCACACGATCAGGTATGTAAATAGGTGTTCGGGTGTGTTTAGTGACCTGCTCGAGTAGAAGATTTAGTGAGCTTCGCAGCCTGGATAGGTCTTCGATCAAGCAGCCTTATTGGGTTTCGCATCCGATAATGACAAGCTTCATAGATCCCGCGTCAATAATGGACATCAAGTAGTCACTGCGCATGCCGGTTCCTGCGTCGGAAGATCAAGAGACCCTCCAGCATTCGATAGCCGAGATTGTAATTAGTGTGAAGGCGGCGTACTGCCAAAGGCGTATGCTGGGTAAGGAAGGATACTAGTGGTGTAGCACGGGAGAGAGCTTGACTCGCCGAAGCCTCGCTCTTGGTCGAGGCATCGAGGAGTGATTGAAGATGCCCCACCGTGTGGAGTTTCTCGAATGCCCAGGAAGGAGGATCGTGGGTGGCTTCTGTCGCGGCTGCCTTCGTGGCGTTGGCCAAGCCGGCAGCGTCGTCAACGCCAAGGCACGATGCTTCAATATCCTGGCGTAAGGGATGCCCAATGCCATTATGTTTCGCACTTGAATGCAATCGTTAGATCATGCCACATGAGCCCGAGAACGAATTGCCGAAACCCACCATCTGGTTTAGTGTCTTTGGCTGAGAGCTCACACTTTGTACTGCCGGATACTCGGCACGCTAGCGCCTCACTCTGGGCTGAGAAAGCATCTTCCACTCCAGATTTGCAGCAATCCGTTCCCTTCCCACGGCCGTTGTCCAGCATTCGCTCTCTTCGCGCAAGACGTTTTGATCCCGCGGGTAGACTCAGCCAGTCCACCGCGATGGCAAACATCTCCCGCGGGAGCGCTTTCGCCGTCCTTCGCTGCCCATCAATGTCAGGTGTCCATCGTCATTCGATGGTGCAGGCTTTTCCAGGTACCAGCCATGTGGCATTGTGCCGACAACGGAAGTCTACCGAGACGCGACGTCTTTGCTTAAAAGTCATGCTTACGAACCATGCGAACTTTGCTTGGTTGCATGCCATAGGTGTTGTGCTCATTGTCCGCAATGGACCACCGTCCTCAAGGGGTGGACATCGTCAGGCGAAATGCGTGGGTTTTGCGTGCGTGAAACGAGTCTGATGCGCAGAGTCGTCGTTCAAGGAACATCATTAGATGTGTAGGCTTTCCAGGGTCAGTATATCGTAGTTCCCGGGCATTGGGAGTGCAATCACGCAGTCAGGAACACGGCTGCATTATTGCTGTGGCCTTGCGTTTTACGCGGCGCGGCTTGTCCATCGCCTGCCAAGGGGTCTTGGCCGATCTGGCAGGCAGGCCCTGGTGGGTCATGGCTGCACCCTGCAACTGCCTGGGATGTCACCCAATTTGTCTGCCAGTGGTTCATCCAGCAATCGATAGCAGTGGATCCCCTTCCCTATCTCGATAAGGCAAGAGCCATCCCTGGCACCTGCCTTGCCAATGGATGATGCCGGCAGCCGAAGTCGCGGTGGTACTGCCTGTGTCGCGATAGCTTCACTGCCAATGTGACCGGCCATCACTCAAGTCATGTGCACGTCTGCCTAGAGGTGCAGGCCGTCAAACACAACATCATGCTTGTCCGCAATGGGCGCTTCGTTCCTGTTGGGTTGCGGCGACGCTGGTCATTGCTGCTCGCCGTCGCCATACCCCTGATGCTCTACTATCAGGTATTCCTGCGCTACGACACGCGACCAGGCTCTGATCGGCCGCGTCTTCACTATTCCGGGTTCCATGTCACCGACGCGCCTTCACAGGCTCAGAATCACACCATCAATCTCGTCATTGCATCCCGACGCCGAGATGACACTTCCTGGACCCAGCAATTGACGGATGTGCTGCCCAATCTCAAGGTCATACGCTATGTCAGCGACTATCTGCCCCATCACCCGCTGCCCGAGTATCACCCACCAACCCCAAAGAAGGGGCGAGAGGCCACCGTCTACCATACGTACATGCACGACTTTTATCATGAGTTGCCTGACATTTCCATCTTCGTTCATGGCGAAGAGCAGCCATGGCACATCGACGGCGTCCTTCAGCAGAGCTTACCTTTTGCCTTGACCCATTTGGATCTCTCACGCTTACCTGCGAGAGGGGGATATGCCAACTTGCGTGTCTCTTGGTTCGAAAGCTGCCCGGCCTGGATCGACACGTCTGTCTCAGAGAAGGATGCGACGCACAAGGAAGAGCCTTTTGTTGGTCCAATGTTCGAAGCCAATTTCGTGGATGAGGATGTGCCGTCAGGCTTTGCTGGTCCTTGTTGTGCTCAGTTCGCTGTCACCAAAGAGGCCATTCAGCGCAATCCCCGTTCCCAATACCTCAGCAGCCGCAGATGGCTTCTCCGGACCCAGTTGCGCAACGCCATGGCCGGTCGGACTTGGGAGTACATGTGGCCATGGCTTTTCCTTCACAATGCCCCGAAGGAGTTCCGTGACCACGCGGCTGTCAACTGTCCAGCGGAGTGGAATACCTACTGTTCAATGTACGGCATCTGCTTCACCGACACGACCAGTGGCGTAGATGACCTCACCGCTGGCAGCGAGTATAACGAGAAATGGATCGAGAAGGAATCTCTCCGAAGAGATCATCTCGAGGAGTGGTGGAACCGACTCTTGCATCCGTTCAAAGCCGCCTATGCTGCAAAGCGCATTCGCGCCATTGAACAAGAGCTGGACAAAGCACTCACAGTTGCCTTAGCGAATGGCAGAAGTCAAGAACTACGCGATCGCGCCTTTGCTGGATTGTTCCCCGACGAAGTCTGAGCTCGTTTCTGGTGGCGCTAAGCTCTCCGAGCAAAGCTCCTCGAGGCATAAGTCTACTGGCCTGGGATGGGCAATTTTGCACTTGCACCAGCTCGTGACGAACAGAAACGCGTCGGCCATGGGAAAGGATTTCAACAACCACCCCCAACCAGACTACGAGGAACGACGAACATCAGACGAACATCACACATACTCAAAGTCTCTGAATGACGAATGGCCCAAGACCTGTTCAGCGGGTAGTTTCGTCCCTCATCGGACCGATGCCAAAGGACGGCATATTATCCGCTGATTCACGAGGAACGAAATCTTTAAGGCGTCTGTGATCGGCCTGCAACGCGCCAACGAAACATCAAGCCTGTTGGGTGGTGTGTGTTGATATCACTGGCTGCCACATCTACCCCGCTGTTGCCTACAGTGTTGCCTCGCCTCAATTGAGCATAAATCGGCGTGCAGCCTCACTCGCAATTTCTTGCAATTCCCCATCCTCCTCACTTGCTTCAAGTTGTACTCAGCCTGGCCAGCATTGTCGTCGCGCGCGCCAGAGCTAAAGTTTCGTGCCTGGGACGTGCTCTCATCCTCAGCAAGGCGTGCGCAAGATGAACAACCCGTGGCGCAATCTCCTACGTCGTCATCCACGGAACACAGAGCCTCCTCCCAGCACTTCTCTGTGCGACAAACCTGCGAATCCGCAGCTATCCTGCCCCTTATTCACCATCCTGCCGGCCGAGATAAGGCAAATCATATGGGAATGCGCTATCTCAGACTTTCCTGATCAGGCGGACGACAACCGATACTCACGATCGACTTACTACACGCGGCCTGACTACGAGGCTCCACGAAAAAGTGACGTTCGTCTACTCAGAACATGTCGCGCGGTCTATGTTGAGTGCTTCGCTTTGCCGTTCCTGCTTCGCGAGCACACTTGGTGGCTTACGAGCCCTGATCGCTACCCGGACGACTTCAGTTACGAACAGAGCTGGCGAAGGCTCGTGAAGTCACTGGCGCTCGCACAGTCTGCACAGGCGCGCGAAAGAGAGAGGGCTGGTGCTGCTCGGCAACAAGTTGAACAGTCGGCGCCGGATGAGGAGATCGTGGAAGTGGCTCAATTCCGGGTGTTTGCTCAAATGTACAGGCTCGAAGAAGGGCGCCTACGAACCCTTCTAGGTTTACCAGGTCTCTTTCCACAGAGGATCATACTGACGATTCGACACGCTGACTGGTGGTATTGGGAGAACGACGACCCTCTCCGCTTCGAAGCTCAGTGGATTAAGTCCATGGCTACCGGGTTGACTTCGTCGACTCGAGAGTTCCGACTTGAACTTGAGACAGTCGCGCGCAAGACGGCACAGCTCGAATTCATAGCTTCTCATATCAGCCGTCATTGGTACTTCAGACGCAAGGATGGCGTCGTGCTCTATGGAGATACGACATGCAAGAGCAGCGTCCACTCGACCTGGCGGGGATCGAGTACTTGGGCAGGCAATCGATGGATCCGAGATGAGGTATCAGAGGGCGTAATCGAATATTGTGTCATATCAGTCCCTTTTAGGGAGCGGGCGGCTGTTATCAGAAGGGGAGGTCAGGTCGACGAAAGTTTCCAGGACTTGGAATACGATCCCGAGCGTATGAGGGTCACGGCACCAGGTACGCCTATCACTGAACAAGGATGGGTACCGATACGAGGGAGTCGCTCGGCAGAAGGGAGCGAGTACTTAGAAGGGAGTGAGTCCTCAGAAGAGAGTGAAAATGAGGAGGCATAGTGAAGGAACCAATTGCAACATCACAGTTGAACAATCTCGTTAGCCGTTTATTTCCACTCGGCATACTTGCTTCACACCAGACAATCATGGTAAAAATAACATCTAATTCATGTGACTAGACCAGCTAGGTCACTATTTGCGCTGCACGGCTAAAAGAAAACTGAAAACTGCTATCATACAAGATTTTGTTGCGAGAGCTTGCCCGCGAGATCCTTCGCCATCTCTTCGAAGACGGCTTAAGAGCTTTCGACGTTGGCGCCATCAGCCTCAGGCAGGTTCTTGCAAGTGAAGCCAAAGTCACCCTCACGCTTGCCACTGTCATAAGCGCCCATCTTGCAGTTGTCGCCGGGGCACTCCCAAGACTCGCCATCGTAGTTCATCTTGATCGGGTCATCATCGAGGCCAGTGAAGTCCATGGTTAGAGTGGATGGGAGGGCGGTGAGCTTGAGGGAGCCAGGGCTGCCGCTGGCCTTGCCACGGTTGAAGCCGCTGATGAACATGCCGTTGCCGTCGTAGACGATGAGGTCGATCTCGTAGGCACCGCCAGTGCCGTGCTCCTCACTGTTCATCTGCCATTGAGTGATGTGGGCAGTGCCTGGCAAGAGATGGTCAGGAGATTGTTCGCGATCTAATGAGTTGAGAGGTCACTTACACCATCCGTTAGTGGCTGTGCCTTGGCGCTTCTCGAAGGCTGGGGCCGCGAGACCGGTCGAGGCAAAGGCGAAGAGGCCGACAGTGCCGGCGGCGACGAGTTGCTTGACTGAGTACATGGTTGAAAGAGGAGTTGTGGAAGATTGAAGAGGTGTTTGTGGTGAAGTTTGGTATGTGGTAGGTTGTATTTGTTGTTGTGGTTGCTGTTGTTGTTCTTTTCGAGATATCTCAACGTCGGACATCATGTCCCTTATTTATAAAGCCATCTGATGATCATCTTTCAACCTTGGGCTGCGTTTCCTGAAGCTGAGCTCTATTGCCTCACCTGTCGTGGACCCTGCACAGAGTGAAGCCTTTCCTTCCAACGTAAGTTCGCGTCATGCTGATCATCATGAGATCATGAAGGCAAGGATCTTGGGGTCGAAGGAAGAGGCTCAGTCGTCGTTGAATCCATCGCCGAATTGGTCTTGTAAGGTCGGTGTCCCAAGATGCGTTCTTTGCCACAGACGCCGTACCGTACCAGAACAGCACCGTCAACAAGTCTCAGGTACCTTGCAGGGAGGTCCACCAGGACTGAAAGGGGACTGAGGTGCCTGGTACACCAGGCACAGTCACCGCCACGTGCTGTGCATACTCCAGGTCCATCGAGGAGAAGGCAAAAAGTAAGATTACTTCGGTCCCGAGGATAGTGCAAGCCGGCCCGGTAAGATGACGTTCACGGCTTACGGCCAGCCGCGACCACCAGGAGCCTATTTCGGATTTCGCGTGAGTCTATGCCTCGTTTGGAAAGTTGCAGGTTGCAGGGCTGACCCTAGGACGTCTATCGAGTGGAAGGAAGACGGGGAGAGGTGAACATGTGTATAAGGCGGCTCCTCTGATTGGTGGGGGCGTTGAGTGGCTACCGAATTGGGAAGTAGTGCAGATCGGTGCACTACCTATCGCACGAAGGATCACGAGTGTGGACAACGACAGGGTCTATGAGTCCTACTATGTCAGTTCTGACCAAATTCATAGGACTGCGTAATTATTAGACGGCCAAGTCCTTTAAGCATCATGAAGGATCCCGAGACTGGACCCTTGTTTCTTGGCGGGAGATCTTCCCCTGGCCTTTGTCACAACTACCTCGAAGACGTACACGTTCATTGAGCATCACAATAGGGCACGTGTTTTGCCTCCACAGGATACTTCAACAAAATACCTTCAACGATCCTAGCGGTGATCCATTTCCAACGTCATTCAAAGGATTGACTACGCCTCAATCATGTAAGCCAGGCTGGATCTTGACCTGAATCGGGAGACCGACGGTTTCACGTTTCAACTTCGGGACAATCATCTTGGAGAACCCGCTCATCTCTGAGCCTCATGATGATCATTCGTGGCAAGAGCCGCAATTTCTTATGTCAGAGCATCCTTATTCCATTCTCGAAGGAGCTTGATGCTAGAGAATGACGATGATGATCATCATTGATGCTTCTCCATGATTCCCGGGCCATCGTCGTCGCCGTCTTTGATCCAGCGGCAGTCAAGCACGATACCGAGCATCACACATAGTGGCAAAGACTTGAGATTATTTCGATCAAGTCTCTTGTCATGAGAAGCATCCAGCGAGCTTATAAGAGGCCAGTGTCTCCTCCGTAGATTTCTTCATCTCATCATCAACAACACAAACAAACGCAGCTTCCATCAAAAGCATCACAACACAAACAACACAACACACTTCCACATTCATCAACCCATACTTCATCAAACACAAACCATCAAAATGCATCCCTCTACCATCTTCACTCCCCTCGTCGCCGCCATTGCCCTCTCTGAGGGCGCGGACGCCTCCTTCATCGCATCCGCCGCCAGGGCTGGCGCTGCCGCAGCCAAGGCCGGAGCCCAAGCCGGAGCCGCCGCTGGTCGCGCGGTCGGTTCAGGTGCCGGAGCCATGGGCGGGGCCATCAGCAACACCATCAGGAACCTTCCTGACCCAGTCAAGTCTGGTCTGACCTCCGGATCCGTCTCTGGCACCATTGGTGGCAGCGTTGGCCTCGGTGTCGGCATGAGCAACAAGAACAACGGCAAGTTCCGCCGCGCCGCACGCAGCCAGAAGATGTACCAACGCGAGTACACCAAGCGCCAGGAGGTGACCGAGTCCCAGTACGCCAAACGCCAGGAGCTTCCCGAGGGATTCGGTCCTGGTGCGGCTCCTGAGGGCATCAACCAGGCTGACTGGGACCGTTGCTACTGGGACGGCCTGGACGCCAACATTGTCGTCACCGGTCCCATTGATGGCGGCAACACCATTCAGCTCGACGGCCTGCCTTCTTCTTGCATGCCTCTCAACCTGGTCTTGGACGGTAACCCGGCCGGTGGTGCTATCCCTGAGCCTTGTGGCTCCGCCTGTCTCAAGTACAAGGAGATGAGCGACGAGGACTACGTCGCCTTCGCCGAGATTTTCGAGGACATCCGCACCATCTAAGAAGTGGAACGGTTCAGCCAGCTTTCGAAAATAGATGGGGGTGCTTGGAATGTGACTTCCAGTGGCTGCAGGCAGCGGCTGAGAATGATCATCATGTATATCTAGAGTTTATGACTTTCCTTTGTCTGCCAGTCTTCAGTCTAGTTGCAATTTGAAGAAAACTTGCTATCATTAAATATCCTCGACATCTCCTCGTGACCTGAGTGAACTTGTACGACCTAAATTGACCATGCCATATATTCCTCGCGCATGATACCTTCTGAACCATAAAAGCATAGGCCTTGCATTGCTAACATGGTTGCAGAAAAGGATATCTTTCCTCAAAGCTATGCAGGTATCACACTTATTCTATATACTACGCAATGGTGCGCACAATCCCTTGGACAAGAACTCTTGTCGGTGTTATTGAAGACGCGGCAAGCAGACCGAGATGGTCATTTGATGGGACTTTCGTTCATGATTTTAAAGAGTGTTTTCTTGATTCATTCTTCGCTAAGTAAAGACTGTTCCTCCTAAAAATACAAGCTCACGATACATGACCATGGCGAGACACTGAACCGGCCAGATCCTGCTGCCCATTGAACAGTCATCCCATGCTTCTTTCCATTGCTTTCCAGCTTCGAAGACGACTTGTTAAAAAATGAGCTTCATGGTCCAGAAAAGGCACCTTACTCTGTACAGCGCGAATATTTGACTTACCATTTCACTTGGTCACTCCGTAGACAATGCCGCCGATGATGCCGCCAGCGACTGCTCCACAGGCGACGCCAGTGACCGCACCAAGAATCCACGGGTTGGACGTCCAGCCGCGCTTGGGCACTGTCTTGTGGTCGCCAGCTTCACTGTCGACCTCATTGTGCGAAAGATAACTTGATTCAGCCATTGTGGTTGTTTTGACGTTGAGAATCTATGATGATTGTACAGATGAGTATGTCAAACGTGAGTGTGAATAGTTGCAGTTGTTGGTTTGCTTCAGTTGTATTCGATTTCAGGGTACAAAAATTGGTCTTCAGGGCAGTCAGAGTACGAGCCAGGCCCTCGCAATGCTTAAAATCGCAGTTCACGTAGCCCGGAACAATTGCCACTCCAAATTCGCAAGCTCGACGTCAGTCTGCCCACTGAGCCCCAGGGATCTTCAGTCCCTCAGTAAGAGAAGGATTCCAGGCGCAGCCCCAGTTGCAAGCAAGACAGTAATAGTAATACTGCAGAAGACTTATGTCATGTCGACCATGATCTCTGATCGACGTGCGTGGGTTTTACCGTTCAAGACACCGACGTTGGTGCACGAGGCGCGACTCCGCGGTGTCATTGGCCCAGAATGGATACATGCAGTTTTGGTCCAAGGGTCCGGGACCCCTGCCTTGATCCTTCGCGCGATCCACACGGCAAGGCGATAGTATGACAGGGGTCGTCCCACAGCTTATTCCAGCTTCATGGTGTAATTGCGTCCATCGAAGGATTCAGTGCAAAGCTTCTATACGCCGTCATTGACACATGGTCGGTGAAACGTCATGAGGATTCTTCGCGACGCTCAAAGTAAGACGCTGACGTAGTAAGATACGTTGGTAAGTGTAGGTGAACAGGAAGTGAGGAGTCTGTTATGTATATTCCTCCAATGTGTCCGACTGTTTCGAGACATACTGGTCAACCCGGGCCAACACACTTTTGGTCATTCACATTCAACGCAGCGCAGGCCGCTGCTTTTCAACACGATGTTCTACTCTATGCAACGACATGAAATGCTTCGGCCACTTCTCCCCGGCCTGTTCTTTGTGCTGGGTGGCTTGACTGCCATCGTGGCCCTGCATTTCAAGCCCAGCTTCCGTCCTCTATTCCTACTCCCTGCCGTAGGACTCACAGCTCTCTCAATCTCAACTATCAGTGAGATTTCAAACTCTTGGGTTCCACAAGGACAGGCATTCGGCATGTGCCTGGGTCTCACTTCCTTCTACCAACTTCTTTTCCTGCCAATCCTCTTGTGTACTACAGACGGCCGGTATGGGGTCTTCCAGCCAGCTAAAGAAGCCACTCCCACATCAACGACCTTTTACAGACCATTCAGCTTTAAGAGCTTCGCCGAAGCATACAGACAATGGAACAACCCAAGAAAACTACCCCTTCGCGCAGTCACAAAGCCGCAGCCCCAGTCGTCCGACAACATCTTGGCATTTGTGCTGCAATGCGGCCTGAACATGGCAATCATCTACCTAATTGATCACAACGTTGTCCAGCCCCTGTTCGAGAAGATCATGTCGCAAGCGATGCTGGTAGACTTTGCACCAGAGTCTGAATCCTTGCTCCGCCGCCTTCCGTCCATGCTGCAATGGGGCAGCACTCTTGACTACGAGCAACTTTCGGTGCGAGTGCTGACTTCTCTACATTGGCTCTGGCACGACTATCAAGTCATCGAGACTTGTCACAGCGGACTTGCCATCCTCTTCGTGGGTGTGCTACGCTTCGACGAGCCAGAGGAGTGGCCCCCATTGTACGGCAGCATCCTCGACGCGTCTTCAGTCCGAGGACTCTGGGGAAAGTATTGGCACCGCATCATGACGACAACATATGCGACGTACGCAAAGATGTTCTCAAGATCCATCTGCCGTGTCCGCGCAGGAAGCACTCTCGACAAAACCCTCGTCGCATTTGGCATTTTTGCGATTTCCGGCGCTGGTCATGCGTTGGTCAATTGGCAGAGAAACGAGATTGCCCTTTCTCGGGATGTGCTGTTCTTCCTGGCCAACTTTGCAGCCATCTTGTTTGAGATATCGGTGGCCAAGGTGGTGCAAGCGTGCATGTCTCGTGGTGCGTACGAAGTAATGGTTCGCAGCTGGCAGGCCCGAGTTTTGGGTTATTGCTGGGTCTGCTGCTGGCTGATCTGGATTGTGCCTAGGTGGGAGTACCCGCGCATATACAATAGCTGGATAGAGGCAGTGCTGGGATACCTATAGTAGACAGCTGAATACGACAACAGATACAGGTTGGACATCGCCTATCCTGCTCCATTGCAAAGACTGGCGCATTCGCCGCCGTAGGCGCATGAAACGTGTTCATGCCTCTCGATTCACATGCGATGTGAAATAGCCGAGCTAAATCAATTGCACGCGACACTTCTGATGGTTTCATCAGCAATGGGCCATCAGAGTGCATTGTATGGTGATAAGGTGGGGTCACACTCGGCTCAAGAGCAGGTGTGCTCCGCTGGTTTCCGGGGCAGGTCCTTATCAGATCCTGCCGCGGGGGCGCCGATTTTCACATCGTCAGGCCCGCTCGACGCCCGATCTCGGCCGCTGCCCGGAACACTCGCAACTCTCACCCCGCTTGCATTAGCATCCAGCTCAAGTTACCTTATCTTACCACAAACAACTCATTGTGCGACCACAATCAACATGGCTGCCTCGGATTGCACAATCGTCCTCAACGGCAGGATATGCCAGACCAGCCCGGGGGAGAAGGAGGACCTGCACTTTGCCGAGTGCATGCTGATCAAGGGTGGTGTGATTGAACATGTTGGCTCACAAGAAGATGCGACCGTAAAGGCTGCCCGCGAAGCCGGCGCTCAGATCAAGGACCTCGATGGCAAGACGGTCTTACCCGGCTTCATCGATGGTCACCTCCATCTGCTCATCCTCGGACAGTCACTCACCAAAGCTGGTCTCGAGTCATGCAAGAACATCGACGATATCCGCGCCGAGGTCAAGCGCTATGCTGAGTCGCATCCCAACGCAAAACGTATCTTCTGTCGAGGTTGGATGCACTCCATGACGCCCGACGGCGTTGATGCGAATCTTTTGGACGACATCGACCCAAGGCCCATCTTCATCGACAGCAAAGATCTGCACTCTACGTGGTGCAACACCGCTGGTCTGAACGAAGTATTGACAGAGTTTGGCATTACCAAAGACACACCAAACCCGGCGGGAGGTGCATTCCAAAGAGATGACCAAGGCCAGCCCAACGGTCTCTTCAGCGAGTCAGCCGTGTTCGAGATCATATGGCCCTTTGTAGCGCGCGTTGCATCGATGGACGAGCGCAAGAAGGCAATCAAGGCTGCTATCGCCGCCTTCCATGCGGTAGGCTACACGGGCATGATCGACATGGCCATGGACGAGACAATCTGGGAGCCCCTGATGGAGCTGCGTAAAGACGAAGGTACTCTCCCGGGCATGCGACTGGCTGCGTACTGGCTGCTCAAGCCGGCAGCAACCCTGCAAGGAGTTCTGGACCAGGTTGACCACGCTGCCGAGCTGGCAAAGAAGCACAATGCTGAGACCAGCCTCGACTGTCGCATTGTGGGTATCAAGGTGATCTGCGACGGCATCATCGACGCGTGTACTGCCTCACTCAAGGAGCCATACTCAACTGGCGAAGCCACAGAACCCATCTGGAAGGAGGACGTACTGGACGCGGCAGTGGCTCGCGCGGATGCTGCCGGTCTTCAAGTAGCTCTCCACGCCATTGGAGACCAGACCGTCAAGATGGTCATTGATGTTCTCGAACGAAACACAGACAAGAGCCGCCGCCCTCGGGTCGAGCATATCGAACTTGCATCAGCAGAAGACGCAGCAAGACTGGGCAAGCTTGGAATCACAGCGTCCATCCAGCCAGTCCACTCCGACCCAGCCATCCTCCGCGCATGGCCACGACTTCTAGGCGAAGGCCGCTGCAAACGCGCCTTCCCCTACCGCGAATTCGCAGACGGCGGTGCACCCCTGGCCCTAGGATCCGACGCGCCAACTGCACCCCACAACCCTCTTCCCAACATGTACGTCGCAACGACCCGTCGTTCCGCGCGAGAGCCGGAGCTCGAGACAGTCGTCAACCCGGAGTTTGCGTTGTCGGTGTATCAAGCGGTGGTGGGCGCGACGCAGGGCTCAGCATATTCATGTTTCGCGGACGCGTGGACGGGGAAGCTCGAGGTTGGGAAGAGGGCTGATTTCGTGGTTTGCGATGTTGGATTGGCGCCGCAGGAGTTGATCAAGGGTGTTGTGCATGAGACGTGGTTTGAAGGACAGCAAGTGTACCAGCGATGAGCTCAATTGACGCGGTTGAGATATCATGCAAGAAGTGACTTGTTGTTATGACGATATGATCAAGCGCGTGAATCTTGAGAATTCGCGAGCTTAGCTACAGGTGAAGTGTGTATGCGGATATGAACAACACTTTCACTGAGGGCAGCTCAAACATTTCACCAACGAAGTGCTGGAGTGTATGTCTCGTCCGCTCAAATTGCATAGCCAGTATGTATTTATAAAAGCAACCCAATATCATATTCGATGTACATCTTCTTACGAAGTGACTGAGACGTCGAAAACCTCGAGTCAATATTCATACAGGGTAACCTGGGCCCAAATGCCGTCACAGAACGGATGGTGACGGGAGCCAATTGAGGATCCGTTTCAAGGCCATGCGCAGCTCTGACGCGCTGTAAATAGAATGACATCACCAAAGACGGTGGCTGAGCTGCCGCGTTGCCTCGTGCAAGATTCAAGGCACTTTTCCATCCATTGGCAGCTAAGATCCATTATCAGCATTTCCCTACTAGTAATTACTGGATTTCTCGTGCATTCACCTTCCAAGCCGCAAGACTTCCCATCCACCCACTCCCGTTCTTGGCAAAAGCTTCGCTTCTACCAACCTCGACCGTTTCATAACCTCACGATCAAACAGCCACTCTTTTCGTCACAAACACAGCATACATCATCGACAATGGCTCCAACAACTCAAGACCAGCGTCAGGCTCCTCTCCAAGACGTCGAGCTCAACGACCGCACAACCCAGCCTCAAGCACCCATCGAGTCGCAACAGCCTTCAGCTGCTCAAGCAATGGGTACGCCAAACATCCCATCATCATACACAACGTCACTCTACTAATCCAATCGCATTACAGACCCCTCGCGACCGCATCCCGAATCCGACATGAAGCTCCGAGGTGGTGAAGGAGGCGGCTGCTGTCCAGGTCGTTTCTGCTTCTGTATTCCCTGCCCTCTGCCTTGCAACTGCTGCATCATCCCCCTATGATCGGACGGCAGACGGCAATGAGGGTTATGGCATTGAATGGAATATATAATGACGCGGCCGGCACATTTTGCTAATTTTTTTTTACCAATGTACGAGCGACCTTGAATGACAATTGAATTACATTTCTCACAAAGGATTGACCCGAACATCCGTCAATGGGATGTGATGCACGTATGAGTGCCTTGAGGCGGGGTCAAGTGTAGGCTGACGTGACATACCTTCTTCTACTTAACACACACCCAACCCTCAGCATTTCGACTCAGTCTTTCACGACTCCTCACGTACATAGGCACTCTCATCATGTCGCTACAAGGCAAAGTCTTCGCCGTGACTGGCGGCGCGAGCGGCATCGGCCTCGCCACATCCCGGCTGCTGTCCCAACGAGGAGCAACAGTGTGCATTGCCGACATCGACGACGCAGCACTGACCAAAGCAACCGACGAATTCAACGCTCAAGATGCGACATTCTCCATACGCAAAGTGGACGTGAGCAACAGAGCGGAAGTCGATGCCTGGATTCAAAGCATCGTCGATGAACATGGCAAGCTAGATGGTGCAGCGAACATTGCAGGAGTCATCGGGCCTCAACACAGCGTCGGGTCAGTGGCCGAACTCGAGGATGAAGAATGGGATCGCATCATCCGGGTCAATCTCACAGGATGCATGTACTGCCTCCGAGCAGAGCTGAAGCACATTGTCAACGGCGGCTCAATCGTCAATATGGCCTCCATCCACAGTCTGACTGGTACGAATTGCGTGCCCTCACGATGACCACTTTTATTGACGATGAGTTCCAAAGGCATGGCATACCACGCGGCATACGGCGCAAGCAAACACGGAGTCCTCGGTCTCACACGCGCAGCAGCCAAGGAAGTCGGTGAGCGGGAGATCCGGGTCAACGCTGTGGCACCAGGCGCAATCTACACGCCGATGATGCAGCAAGCATGGGATCGACAGGGACGACCAGCAGATGCGCCGTTCGACGAGCCTACCGCGTTCCAGAGGCAAGGTACACCAGAAGAGGTTGCCAATGTCGTGGGCTTCCTGCTGGGACCTGAGAGTACGTTTGTCAGTGGTAGTATATACTCTGTGGATGGCGGCTGGAAGTAAAGTGAATCCTGACTGCCGTGCATCGCGATTGACCGGCCGAGTTCAGGCAGCGAGGCCTCTTTCGACGTTGCTCCGATGCTTTCAGTGACGTCGATTGCTGGTATCGTCAAGTCCTAGAATCTGAAGGATTCACAACTACCTCAAAGTCCTTGAAGGGAAAGCGCCGATGCAGGTCCTTCTGGCGATGAACATGGGCAATAGCGACTATTGATTTCCCATACTACAGTGCTACGCCGCATCTTTGCGATGTGACCAATGACACCCCTGTCGCAAGACGCCTGACGTCACTGACGCATCGCTTAAAACCACAGCATGCACTTGTGACAGGGGCACGCATGCGAAATAAAGCTTGATCGAGCTAGCAACGGCGAGAATTTCTTTGTATTTGACCGCTCGAGCTGGGAATGCAGCCCCCGCGGTCATGCCCCGTGTGTAGGACACGGGGTAGGACTTGGCTGTTGTTACAAGGATGTAACTCTAAGCATTTGCTTAAATGCTACAAGTGTGCCACCAGGCACTTTTTTCCGGGGAAAGCTTGGACTTTGCTTGGTATACTCAAAGATCTTCACACCAACGCAGTTTGCTTGACTTCTCCGGGACCTTTGTTACTAAGGTACTCTAGGCCTCAGCCTCGCCATACAAGATGCCGTCAATTCGAACATTTGCCGTTGCTGCGGCAGTACTGCTTGGCTCAATTGCTTCGGCCGACTATTTCAACGATGAAGGCGAGCCGCTTTCCGAAGAGCAGCTCGAGCTCTGGGGCTCGCGCTTCACGCACCCCAACGTATCTGGCAAAGTCACGTTCCCCGGCTGGGATGTCTCTCGCCGCTACAGCAACGACACATCTGATCTGCGACGACAAAACTGGACGGCATACCTGAACATCACTACCGATGTGCTCTTTGCCGACGTCTGGCCACATGGTGACCCAGACGACAAGCCCGAGGGATATGTCCTCGGCGCCAAGATCGGCATTCAGTTTGACGATGAGGAGGGTAGCAAAGAGGTTGACGATAGCTGGGGCCTCTGCATAGCAGCCAGGCAAATCATCCCTGTCCGCAACAACACCGTCAACTCGAATTGCGAGGGCACTCTCTCCGATAGCTGTCTCGCTTACTTCAAGAACCTGACCGAAAGCGGCATCCTCTGTCGCAACACTACCGAGTTGCACAACAAGTACGAAGACTCATACTACAACACGTCAGCCTGTGACGATGACTTTATGTTCCTGCCGCCTGACTTTTACGATCACTTCATCGCCAACGAGACCGACTTCACATCAGGCGCTGTCGCGCAGGCCGTGCGGACGGGAAGCTTCGACACGGCGGGTAGCTCGCAGTACTACGACACGTACGCTACCGAGGCATGGTTGATGATTGTGGGATTCGCGCCTCGCAGCGGTATGAACGACGAAGGCTATGTCGATATCGATGCCGAGTTGCCCAGTGGCTCAATGGTCTGCTTACGTGCAGATGAGGTGGCCGAGGGCAGCAGAACGTATGAGCAGATCAAGGATGGGCCGACGGAGGACAAGGACGACGCTGCGGTGGCGCTTGGAGGGCATTGGCAGCCCGCGTTGATGTCTGCAGTCGGTGCTGTGGTGTTAGCTGCCTTGCTGTAAGTCTGTAAGCGACTGTTATGTGTGTTCGGGTGGGTGATGTGGGGAACATGATGGTTGAGACGTATGTCTAGAGACGTTTATGACTTGTGTTTGGTATCCAGGACTTACGAGTAGAGTACTTTAATATAATAGAGGTAGTGGCCCAAGAGCCGGCATGGGCCTCGAAGCATCAGCTGTAGCACAACCTTCCAATCCGTGCCTTACTACTACAAGTCCATACTCTACTACTAAGAGTGTAATTGTCGAGTAATTGCCTCTTTTCATACCAATAGCCGCACCGATCAATTGCCGATAGACTAAGGTCCAGGCTCATCTGCTGCCGTGCTCCGAAGCCGGCCTCCCTCCGCGTCTCTCCCCGCCTTGGTCGCTCAAGTTGGAGAAACAGCCCCGCCATAGCCCCTCGAGCTGCCCCCCTCGCTAAAGTACAACTAGAACTCAAGCAAGCACGTTATAACCAGCACGTCACTCGTTTTCCCGACGACACGGACTTTTATCGCTCCTTCTCTTCCTTCGTCTTCTCTCAGAAACCTCGACAGCTTGAAATTCTGTACCTATCAACTGTTCGGCATTTCAAAAGCCCTGAACCTGTGTCTCAGCACGATTTGGAGTCCCCCACGCCTAGTCCAATCTCGCGATAAACACCACCGAAATCCCGGCTATAGACGTCCCACGCCCACCTCCGAACCAACACCTCCTCAACCACAAATCAACTCTCATCCATCACCAATCACCCTCCACCAATCCTACACCTTGTCCTCATCCTCAGCCTCACCTCACCAACACCACAAAAATGAAGCTCCTCTACCCAACTTCCCTCAAACTCGACACAAAGTCCATAGACGGCTTCTCCGTCTCCCTCCACCCCTACGACGTCAAGCAGAAAATCCCAGAAGACCTCATCGACGCCGACTTCCTCGTGACCTGGACAAACACAGACGAGAACCTCCGCGATGCCGTCCCTCGCATGAAGAACCTGCGCTGGATCCAGTCCTTAGCCGCTGGACCTAATGACGTTCTCAATGCTGGGTTTGATACCTCAAAGGTCACGATTTGTACTGGGTCGGGTCTTCATGATCATACCGTCGCGGAGCATACTCTTGGTCTTTTATTGAACAGTGCACGTCGGTTTTATGAGATGAGGGATTACCAGAATCAGGGCAAGTGGCCTGGTCACCTTGGCGGTGCTCAACCCGACCGCCCTTCGGATCGCTTCACCTCCCTCCGCGACGCCAACGTCACAATCTGGGGTTTCGGCAACATCGCAAAATGCCTCGTCCCCAGTCTCCGAGTTCTCGGCGCGAACGTCACAGGTGTTGCTCGAAGCGCTGGTGTCCGTGATGGCATCGAGGTTGTCGCCACGGAAAGTCTACCCGAGATCCTCCCCAAGACCGATGTTCTCGTCATGATTCTCCCTGGCTCCGAATCTACCAACAACGCACTGAACAGTGAACGCCTCGCCCTACTCCCCAAGCACGCATGGGTCATCAACGTCGGTCGCGGCACAGCGATCGACGAAAACGCCCTCGCCGATGCCCTCGACGCCGGTTCCATTGGCGGCGCAGCTCTCGACGTCTTCGTCAAGGAACCACTCCAAGAAGGAAGCCGACTTTGGAAGACCCCCAACACAATCATTTCTCCCCACGCTGCAGGAGGCCGACCCCAGGGTGCCGAGGCGTTGATTGCCGAGAACCTGAGGAGACAGATTGCCGGCCAGGAGCTGAAGAATACCATTTAGAGTACAAGCATAAGATAGCCGAGCAGGATAGCATTGAGTAGTATCGGGTAAATAAGACTTCGCTACATATGCCTCATTAAACATGCGCTCCATTGACAGCCGGTCGTGTCTCCACAAAGACTTCGGCCACGGTCCGTCTGTAACCGACCTACAATGAACCGACGGGATAACTTAGTCCACAATCCGAAAGGAACAAATCCACCACTAGCAAGGCACATAGTTCACTTATGCCACAGGTCATTTTAGTAGGTTTGCAATTATTGTATGTACTGAATGCTGATGCAATAGGTATTGTACGCATGTAGAAAAAAGTCCTCAAAGACAATGGGAGGTTTTGTAAAAAACGCCGGCAAAATGCTGTATCCTCTTTCTTACAGAGACAACTCCGATCCTCCAATAAGTAATCCAAGCGTCTGTCCCATCCCCGCTTTCTAGCCAAGTGAGCCCAAAAGCCAATTCGAAATGTCCAAAAAGTGAAAATGAACTTTTACTCAGTTGACTTGAGCAGGCCTCCTGCCGGAAGGCCAAGGCTCTCGCTCGCTGATGCCTCTGAGAGACCCATTGACCTGAGGAACTGGACTGAGTCGTTGAACTCCTGGCGTCTGCGCTTCTCGCTCCACTTAAGCTCCTCGGCCATGATGGAGATGACCTTCTTCAGTGCCTTGAGCGACTCGTTGACGTCAAGGAAAGAGAGACGCATGCGGCGGGCGATGACATCGGTAGCAGTGACAGCAGCCTCGTAGTGAACGGCGTGGCGGACCTCGGCTTCGATGAAGGGGAGCTTGGGCAGGAGTCGGTTGGCGGGAGTCTTGGCGGCACGGAGAACAGCCCAGGCGCGATCGCCGTAGTTGGCGGCAAGGTGAGATGCAATGTCCTTCTCGATCTTGTGAACGTCCATGAGGTGACCGGCGAGCTCAGGTGAGAAGCCGTGGGCACCAATGAGAGGCACATCCCTTGTGATGCACTTTCCGGTGCTTGTGATACCAGGCTGAGCGTAGCCACTGACGTCGGGGAACTGGATGCCGGCCTTAGGAGCGAGGTTGAAGGTCTCAATGGCCTCATCGACAGCATCCTCGGCCATCTGGCGGTATGTGGTCCACTTGCCACCAGCACAGGTGAGGAGACCAGCAGGGGAGACGGTGACGAGATGGCTGCGAACGAGGGATTCGGTGTTCTTCGCTTTCGGGTCCTTGATCAGGGGTCGGATACCTAGAACAGAATTAGTACGAGTTTTCCAAGCACATGCGGATTTTCGAGGCAGGGGAGCTTACCAGTCCAGCTAGCGAGAACATCAGAGCGGTTGACAGGCGACATGAGCTTGCTGACTTCCTTGAGAATGAAATCGACATCCTCTTGCGGGGGAATGGGATCGGTCTCGACAGGGCATCCGTTATCGGTGGTACCAGCCAAGGTGTATCCTTGCCACGGCAGAACGAAGACGACACGGCCGTCACTGGTAGAAGCATCGAGCATGCCCATACCAGCGGGGCAGAGATCGCCAGAAAGCATAACGTGAGTTCCAGAGGCGGGAACAACGAGGTTCATGCGGGTACCGTCGTCCATCTTCTCAATGGCATCAGTGAAAGGACCAGTTGCGTTGATGACACCCTTGGCGCGAACAGAGAATTCCTTTGCGCCAGAATCGTCGCCGTTGAGGCCAGCTGCGAGATCCTTGACAACTGCGCCCTTGATCTTGCCATTGGCGTCCTTCTCCAAGTTGGTAACCTCGACGTGGTTGAGAACAGTTGCGCCATAAAGTGAAGCAGTGAGAGCCAGAGAGACGTTCATGCGAGAGTCGTTGTGCTGACCATCGTAGTAGACGAGAGCACCAACCAGGTTGTCCTTGCGCAGAGTAGGAAGCTTGCTGAGAGCCTCATCCTTGCTCATGATGTAGGAGCTCTCAAGACCACGAGAACCGGCGAGAATGTCGTAAGCCTTGATACCGGCGAACATGTAAGGCGCCTGAAGCCAGCCCTGCAGAGGAAGAATGATTGGGAGAGAAGTAGACAGATGAGGCGCAATGTCGAGGAAAGTTCTGCGCTCGCGAAGAGCCTCCATGACAAGCTGCAATTGAGGGTAATCAAGAGACATGACAGCCTTCTCAAGGTAGCGCACACCACCGTGGACGAGCTTCGTGCTCTTGGAGCTGGTACCACTGCTGAAGTCATCGCGCTCAACAAGGGCGACCTTCAGACCACGCGTAGCTGCGTCGAGGGCAATACCGGTACCAGTGGCACCACCACCAATGACAAGCAGATCATACTCCTCATCACCATTGTGCTTGCGAAGCTCAGCGAGCTGCTCAGCACGGCTCCTGATGGTGGGGAAAGTCGGAGTCACAATGCGACCGGCATCATCTCTGCGCAAGTCAACGAGAGGCTGCTTGAGATGAGGTTTGCGGCTGTAAGAAAGGTAGAAACCACCTCCGAGGACGGTGGTGGCGGCGGCAGCTGCTGCGAGCTTGTAGCCGCGGCCAATGGACTGCAGACCTCGAGCCATGGCAGGCGAGTTGGCAGGTGAGATGTGAGAGGATGAGGAAGCGGAGGAGAGAAGTGAGATTGTCGATGTCGAGAGTAATTTGTAGGTGAGGATGAAGCGTGAGGCCGAAGCCGCTGGCGAAGAAGAAAAAGGTGAGAGAGTCGCTTCGCGGGTGACGTAGAGGGAGCTGCGACCACCAAATCCGTCGCTGTAACTTTTTTGTTGCTCCGGGGGGTCCTTGTCTTTTGTCGATAACACAGACGAACAGGAGACCGGCAATAGATGGAGCTGCACGAATAAATGAAGCAGCTAATAATCCAAGGTCGGATGATTAAGATCCAAGATAATTGGAGGAATGAGAGTCAAGTCAAGCAGGACACCGAGAAGGGCAAGTCGACAGCTTCTTAGAGGTCCCCTCGGTTCGACAGAAAAATAACAGCTATGATTCAAGCGCAGTGCCCCGTCCTGCCGCCATCGCAGACTTTGGCGCCGTTGGGTCTTTAATCTGGGTCACCAGAGCTCCAAAAACTTATGATCGACCTTCCCCCAAGCCTGTCTCGGGGAAACACCAGCGGGCTAGCTAAGGCCATCTAGCTCAGCCAGCTAGGCGACGGATGAAGGCGAGCGAGCAGCTGGGTGCTTGCTTCGCCCTTCTGTTTGCTGGGCCAGCTCTCCACCTCCAGGTCACAATACAGAGGGGATGGACCCTGTAGCACGGCATCGGAGTGCACGCACGGCCATAGACGGCCGGAGAGTCCCCAAGCAACCGACGGAAAAGCTGCCAGCATTCGCGCCATTGCGCCGGAATGCCATGTTTGCTCGACCCGGATCGTCATAGCCTTTCCTTCGAGGCTGTCGCGTCGCGTTGACACGTGCTGTCTCGGGGTGCAGAGCCCGAACGGCCCGAGTCGCTCAAGTGCCCTGTCGGCAAGCCGGCCAGGGGTCTGATCACGGGGCTATTCATCGAACGACTCCACTAAAAAGTGACGGCTACAGGGGAGCCTTGAACATCAGCCGCATCGCTCGGCCGAGGCGACCCCGAGCATGCAATTCGGTCTCGACACCCCGACCTGCATCTTGGACAACTCGGCACTCTTCGGTACTTGCGACGATGCGTCTCCATCCTCATCAAGGTGTGGCGACCGGGGCGTCCGGCAAGGGTGGCACAGGGCTCTGAGAGGGTGCCATCAATCAATCGTGATGGGCCATGCGCATGCACCCATCTCGCCCTCATCGAATGGTCCAACCCTGCTTTTGGCTCTCTGCAGCCCCTCCCATACCTCCTGATCTCCTGACCATCGACTACGCCCCTCTGCGACCCCATCGTCAGACGTAGGCCCAGGCATGGGTAGCGTACGCATCCATTACCCCCTCAATTCACCTCCCCCAGCCACCGTTTCCCTCGACCAGCATCCCCAGCCGAACATCCTCCCCCAGACCGTTCTCTCAATGCGAACTGGTTCGTCCCTCCCCATGTCTCACCCAAACTATTGAAAACGGGGTAGTCCTACTCCCTTACTCCTCAGTTCTAGAGCAGTTCTTACAGACTAATTAAGTTCCCGCGGGTCCCAGTGGGCTTCTGCCTGCATTTTGCTCGTGTGCTTCCGTACATGGGTATACGGCACCATGCAAGAATGCTGATTGATCATGTTTTGCCTGCCCCCGAACTTTGCCATACCCAATTTCCCATCAGAATGTTGGAGACAATGTCTCTACTAAGGTCGCAGACCCTGGCGTGCAGAGTTTGCGTAACCAGACTATCGGTAACCAGGAACAGGGCTTGTTGCTAGAGCTGTAAGCAGATGTTCTGGACCGAGGCTCTCATCAGCTTTGGCCTGTGGCGGTCAGAATGCCATCCAGCATGTCTTAGATCAACCATGCTCAGGTAGATGCGAGATTCCAGACACGTTGTCCTATCTTGTTCTTTGGTGACTATCAGCAACACTTCTGACCTGGTCAATATACTGTAACAAATCATGCATGCTTTCTGTAACGGTTCTGACGTAGTGATATGTGATATCATGGTGTTACTTCTCGATAGAACATGAAGCGTAAAGAATGATATATTGTGATATGATTTTCATGTGCTGGACCTGTTGACATGACTCTCATTTCCTGGTGTTAGCAATGGCTTGATACTGCTGCATAGTTGATGCCATACAAATTCTTCACGAGGCTGAGATATTCACGATGAGAATTTACGGCAAACAAATAAATGAACTTCAAGTAATCGTATTGACCTTTTCAAAAATGCGCTGTCCCAAGCTAAAAACGCCCAAAACAATCAAAAAGTCTTTGCCAAACATCACTTGGTCTCGAATCAGATATACACCTTCGAGCTATATCATTTCCTTTCCTTTCCTTCCCCTTTTCCTTCCTTCTGCATCATACACTTAAGCGGATGAGCCGGCAGCGCTGCGGTGAGTGTTGGACCACACATCGCGGCGGGGACGGGTCAGGCGCTGAAGACCGAGCCAGGGCTCGTTGATGGGGCTGTCGGCACCAGTGTAGATCAGGAGATCGTAGATGAAGGCACCGAGCATGCAGCCGATGAAAGGAGCAACCATGGGAATCTATTTTGAAGTTAGTGATCAATCTCTTTGAAACTTCTCACAGATGAGCAAACTTACCCAGAAGTAATATCCTCCCGCAGACCAGACCTCGTGACCGTAGCCGATCATGTAAGAAACAAGACGAGGGCCAAAGTCACGGGCAAGGTTGATAGCGTAACCAGTCTCCCAACCGAAGCAAGCACCGATACCGAAGATCAGGAAGAACAGACCAAGGGGCATGAGCTTTCCGGCGCCAATGTTGTTGTCATCGGCCATGGCGTAAATGCACATCATCAGGATAGACGAGGCAACGACCTCGGAGAAGAACATGCCAGTGCGGGTCATGAAAGGAGCGGGGTATGTGCAGAAGACACCAGCGGTGGCAGTGTCGCCAGTGACGGTCCTGATGCCAGCACCGCCCTCAAACATGTCGATGGCGGACTTGTAGTTGCCGTAGACGATAGCCGCGCCAGCCATGGCTCCGAGAATCTGAGCGAGCATGTAGACGGGGAACTTGCGCCACGGGTGGCCACGGAAAACACAGTTGGTGAAGGTGACGGCAGGGTTGATGTGACCGCCGCTCTTGCCGGAGGCGTAAACACCAAGCATGACACCGATTCTATTTGACAGTTAGTTCGCTACTCTCATCATTCTCATCCGGTGGAATGAGACTCACCCCCAGCCCCAAGAGATGGACTGATATTCTCCCTTTGTGTTTCCACTGAGAACAACCTGGGCGACGACACCGTCACCAAACAGGATCAGGATCATGGTACCGAGGAACTCAGAGAAGGCATCCTGCATCGTCTCGCGGATGCCCACCCACTTCGGCGGGTTGGGAGCATAAGGGGGGTTGTGAGTGGGAGAAGGCTCCTCGTGCATAACGTGGCCGCCCTGAGTGACCTTGTGCCTCTCGTGCTTCTCGTGGACCTGCTTGGAGACCGACGTCTCCGAGATGGAGTCTTGCGACTGTTCGTGGTGAGACATGGTGAAGGATGAGAGTGATAGACAACACCGATGAAGAGATGATGACTTTGTCTCGAAGGGAAGGATGGAAGTGAGAAGGTGTGGCAAGGGATGATCAAGGTTGCAGAAGCGTGGGGGAGGAGAGGTTTATAAAGATGTCTGGAGGTGCTATCCCTGGTCCCCGTGGGGTGTTCTGAGTGTCACGAACCGTTGCACAGATGGTTCCAGGCCGGGGGAGTGAGGAGAAGGTTCTGCTCAAAACGTGGAGGGCGGACCGCGTTGTTGGGATGAAGATTTCTGTCTGGGAAGAGAAGACCAGGACCAGAGGCTCATGTGGTCGAGTGACCCCGTCGAAAGATGGAGCAGCTAAGGCTTTGCTCGGTCTTCTCGCTGTGGGGAGCAGGTGCCAGGGACAGTAATAGTCAAAAAGTCGAGATGTGTGGATGGGAGTCTCGGGGGTGTGCGAGAGCGAAGAGCTGGTCTGGTCTTCCACACCTCGGAGACTATCAGGTCTATTAGTACGCCGCTGTCTGAGTTTAAGTGCCCACAAGGCTGGAGACGATTCAACACTGACAAGATCAGCAAGTCAATCTGATTCAGCTTCTTCAGATCTTCTCGAAAAGCCACTATTTATCGTCGGCTGTGAAGTTGCGCTTCTTCAGAGGATGATGCATGGACACTCAACAAGTCGCAACTCCACGGTGTCAATGTCAATTGTCGCTTGTAGACCAATTGTATGGGGAGGCGAGGGCGTGTGAATGAGAGACGAAGAGATGAGAGATTCGCAAACGAGCAAGGAGGGGCGAAGGACATGGCCTGACGACGATGCAGGCTCGGTGACGATGTCCGAATTAAAGAACAGCTAGCCATCCATCGCAGCGGAGACGTCACTCACAGCAGGAAACGGCGCGGCCGCGGCCAAGAAGAATTCGGGGTGCTCCTGCGCATAGACTCCCGACGATCGATGTCTGTGTGGAGCAAACGGGCTGGAGCGCCTCCATCTGCTTACCCACGAGAAACCCACCCTCGTCCAGGCTTTTCTCGTGCTAGTCGAAGTTCGTCCCGGTTTCCAATTCTTCTTGACCGTATCGTGTCTTGTGATTGAAAAGAATTGAATTCTTTGCGCCGGAGCCCCGGAGTCGAATGTCGAAAAAGCCTCGAACAGTGGGCTGATCAGGGACCAGGTAGTCCGAGCTTTCCTTCGAGGGACTTTGTATCAATCTATCGAATGATGGCGCCTGCTGTCTAACGCAGCCAGGGCCGATTCACACCGAGTCATTCCAGCTACGAATTAGACGCCGTACGACACGAGACGGAGCACAGCGCAATGCTGCGCAAACGCAAGCAGTTGGTCAGCATTCCAGTTGAGTTGCGGTGATGGACCAACGACGACCTACCGCAAATTGATGCCGAGGCAGACGCAGGTCAATCCGATTTCATCACCATGACCACCATCACCCCAGCCTGCGAATCCTGCAAAGTGACAAGCGTCAGAAAAAGGACATGGCTGATGCGTGGGCCAATGCGACAGTCGTCAGCAAGGGTGCTTGCTTGCACACACACCGCGCGCCATTGCCAGCCACATCTGACGTTACCCCGGATTGATGAGAAATTGACACACCAGGATCACGCGGGCGCAGTCAAACGCATCACAAATAACGTTTGAGCGCATCGTCACCAAGTAGCCACGTCGGAGCAATCCCAGCTGAAGGTGTGACAATCCTCAGCGACCTTAAGTTGAGTGGCGCTACCATCAATTGGCAGTCGGTCGAAGTCGAGGCAGAGTCGAGGAAAAGTGTCCAAAGCCATCGCATCGGGCCTTTTGCTCCTCCTGCGACGGGACCTGGTCCCCTAACGGCTCTCGCAGGACGAACTGCGGATCGATTGATAGTGTCGGGGGTTCGCCCACAGCGGGCTACTGCAAGCCACAGTGAGTCTAACCAGCGTTAGAAGCCAGAAAGGAAGCCGAGGAACCCTCTTTAGGGCGTTGGTGGGCAGGCTGGGAGGCGCGAGAGGCGTGAGAATACGTAAAAGGCGTCAGTGCCAACAGTGCTAATGCACGTCGTACGTCAAGTCCCGGAGGTGGCCGTTCGGGAGGGATGCAGCACCGACTCGGCCCAAGCGCCCCGAACAGACCGAATCCACTTGACGTTTGATGATATGCAGTTCGGTGTTTGCGTCTGTGCCCCTCCCGAGCACAAAAGGTGGGATGGTGGGATGGTGGGATGCCAGGGTGGGACGCACGCATGTGAGAAGATGGCTTCATGGTCTCGGCAGCAGCCTTGTAGGCTTCACAACGACAGCTTCAGGGCTTCCCGGGGTGCTGTAGATGCAGGCAGTGTCCCTCCTTGTGGGCTGACTAGTCGTTGCATCCAGGAACGTCCATGGAACTTCTCCTCCTCGGGATCGTTAGTTTCTGGAATCGACCTGGGTTCTCGCCGTTCACCCCACCTGGTGTCTGCAGTCTAGCAGAGTCTGTGCTTCACGTGTGAATGTTCGCAAATGAGACGAGGTCATCTTCTCCGCAATCTGGGGTTCGCGGAGGACGCCATGGGTTTGTGGTGTTTGTGAGGGGAAGCTTCCCCAACTCGTGTGACTTTTTGCGCCAACTCTTCGGGTTTCCCCTTCTATAGCCAGCCTGCGAGGGTACTTAGAGCCTCCAACCCCAGCTTGCATCTGCCCTCGTGTCCTCCATCTTCTTCCTGTGCATCCTCTCCAGTCCCATCTTCTTCTCTCAACTCCTCTTATTGTTTCCAAAGCTTCATTGACTTTGTGACTCGTCTTGCGCCTGCGTCTGTCAACACCTGCCAGCACCTGTCGCAAACACACCTACCCCTCCAATCTCCTCCTCCTGCCTTCTACCCCTCCACAACAGCACATCATGTCTGCTCCTACCTTTGTCGGCGCAATCGACCAGGGAACCACTTCCTCCAGGTTCCTGATCTTCAACGTCAGCGGTGAGGTCGTTGCCTCTCACCAGCTCGAGTTCAAGCAGATCTACCCTCAGCCAGGGTAAGTTCCACCATGGGTGCGAGCGCACGTGTGTCTCAGTGACGCAATGCTGCATTCGCCGATCACCTCTCACTTTTGCGCCAACTAACACAATTGATTCACAGCTGGCACGAGCATGATCCCGAGGAGCTCGTCTCTTCGGTCACAACCTGTATCGACGGTGCCGTCAAGGCATTCGAGACTCAGGGCCACTCCCGCGACCAGATCAAGGCTGTCGGTATCACCAACCAGCGTGAGACCACCGTCGTCTGGGACAGGACCACTGGCAAGGCACTCTACAACGCCATTGTCTGGACCGACACCCGTGCTCAGGAGCTTGTGCGCCGCCTCAAGTCCCGTCTCGGGTCCAGCGAGCTCACCAAGCGCTGCGGTCTTCCTCTCTCTACCTACCCCTCATGCAGCAAGCTCATCTGGCTCATTGAGAACGTCAAGGAGGTCAAGGCTGCCTACGACAATGGCACTCTTGCCTTCGGTACCGTTGACACATGGCTCACATTCAAGCTCAACGGTGGCCGTGCCAACGATGTCTACGTCTCTGACCCCTCCAACGCTTCGCGTACCATGTTCATGAACATCGAGACCCTCGACTACGACAACGAGCTCATCGACTGGTTCCGCATTGATCGCAAGAAGGTCCTCCTTCCCAAGATCGTTCCCTCTTCAGACCGTGAGGCCTATGGCTCTCTCCACGAGGGTTCCCTCAAGGGCACCAAGATCATGGGCTGCCTCGGCGACCAATCTGCCGCTCTCGTCGGTCAGAAGGGCTTCACCCCTGGCCTGGCCAAGAACACCTACGGTACCGGCTGCTTCTTGCTCTACAACGTCGGCCCCAAGCCCGTCATCTCTACTCACGGTCTTCTGAGCACCGTCGCTTTCGACTTCGGTGAGGGCAGGCGCATGTACGCCCTCGAGGGCAGCATTGCCGTCGCTGGCTCCAGTGTCAAGTTCCTTGTCGACAACCTCGGCTTCATTGAGAACTCCTCCAAGCTCAGCGCTCTCGCCGAGACCGTCGAGGACAACGGTGGCGTCACTTTCGTCACTGCTTTCAGTGGCCTCTTCGCTCCTTACTGGATCGACGATGCTCGTGGTACCATCTTCGGTGTCACTGCCTACACCCAGAAGGGCCACATCGCCCGCGCTACTCTCGAGGCCACCTGCTTCCAGACCCGTGCGATTCTCGACTCCATGGAGAAGGACTCTGGCCAGAAGCTCACCGAGCTCGCCGTCGACGGTGGCATGTGCAACTCAGACCTCATCATGCAGGTAAGTTATCCTCGAACTCGGATAAAAAAAATCGTGATTCGTATTCGTTACTGACAATTATCCTTTAGACACAATCCGATCTCATCGGCATCAACGTCAACCGCCCGGCGATGCGCGAGACCACGGCTCTCGGCGCGGCCATCGCTGCCGGTTTCGCTGCTGGCGTGTGGGAGACATTCGAGGACCTCAAGGACGTCAACATTGATGGCCAGAGCGTCTTCAAGCCCAAGATCCCCAAGACCAAGGCTGACGAGCGCTTCGCCCGCTGGGAGAAGGCCGTCCAGATGAGCAAGGGCTGGGCCAACTAGTGGCGGCGCTGCAGCGTCTTCCCGTTTTATATCTTCTAGTTTTCTCCCTTGACATAGCCTGTTGATACCTTTCTTCAATGTATGATGATCTGACTTCTTATCTATGCATCCACTCGTGTCTCGGTGTGTCTCGCTGTCACTGTTTGATACCATGAATGCCATCCTCGCACGTAGAAATGCCATGTCCCCTCAGTAGCTCGTGCCTGGTTGACAGGACCCTGATCTGCTGCACCTCGGTGGTTCGCACAGCGCACTCGGTGTCGAGCCACGATCCTAGCGATTGGAGTCGCTTCGGCCGCGAGACCCCGAACAAGCGGGCGCACGATAGCTCCATTTACATCCTTACACCCTCCCTCCTCCCTTCCTACGATCCAAGATGGCGTAGTGGACCGGCAAGAGTTTGTGCTCCTCTTTCGCGTGCAACTTCCTCCCAGCGTAGCCGCGGACACTTGGCCGCAAGCGTGGGACCAACCTGTCACGTTCAACCAGACCAATTCATCTCCACCACGATTCCCTGATCATTCTTGACTAAATTGTTAAACCCAGCGCTCGCCTCTGTGGAACGACCGGGAATAAATGAGCGCGCCTAGAGATAAGATCGGTGCTACCGAGGGACAGAATGATTATCCAACTCCAAGCCATTCTGACGTTAGGGGGCGTTCGCCTCTGCTGTGCCCTGTTGCTCCAGTGGATGCACCCCGTAGCGGCCGCCGCGGGTGCGCAGGCTCGAACGCCTACCTGGGTGGCGGGAGAGCTACTGGTTTGCAAACTTTAACCCTTTCACGCTTGACGCAATACGATCGCTCTGCCTCACGGAAGCATCGGTGTGGCCAACACTCGTCACAGCACCCTCTCGTCCGTCACGGGATTGACGACAGCTTCAGAGCAATTACCAAGAGCCAAGCTGGGGCCAGTCTTGACAGTTGGTGATGCCAATACGATGATACGGCGGTCCATTTGACTGCTGCCTGGCACCACACCCGTTGCTTTGTAACCACCGAATGCGGATGCAAAGTTGCATCCAAGAACAGGGGGGGGTGTCACCCTAGCTGCAGTGCGAGTAGGACTACGACAGGGTTCATTCTCACAGACTCTTCGGACCGTTTTCGATCAACCTCGTCCGTGCTACTGAGCTTTTCTGTCTTACGCCGCTCGCGCCCTGGTCCTAGGCGCTGTTCCATCGAGCAATGGTCGCTGAAGCCAAAGCCTCGGACCATGCCAGTGGGTGTGGGAATGTCAGTGGAGAGCACTAAAGAACAGGCTCAGCTTCCATTGGACTTTTCGCCCTCGGGCCTCTTCCCAATCGCATTGCGAATCCCCAAGTACTGACTCGGTGTCGACCGACCGAGATTGACCGGGACACCGGTCGGACGGGAGCGCACATCGGTGACCCGACTTCGCCTCCCGAGAACTCGCTTCTAGAAGTCCTCACTGTGGCTTTTGGTTGCTTTGCTGCTAAACTGCCTTCTCTTGTCTCGGTTTGTTCTCCACGCCCTACCCGAATTGGCACTGTAAGACGCCAGTGGACCAGTAACTTAGTCTGAGCCTTGTCAAGGAAACACTCTCCAGCCTTCTCGCTCAGTCGCTGCGAGAATACCGAGAAGCATCACCACCAATTCAGGGCAGATCTGGAACGTCAAACCCCCAGATGTCTCCTCTCACCAAGAGTCACCTGATGAACTCCATACTCATTAATCCTACCCCAGAGTGTTCGCGCTCTTCATCACCTCGGTCGCATGACCCCCGTTCTGCTGAGCCCCCGTATAAGACCAAGGGCCGAGAGCACATGACACCCGGCGAGCACCGGTGGGACGACGATAGATGGGGTTCTAACAGCGATGGGCCCGGGATGGAAGATGCACGCCCGCCTCAAGGCACCGAGCAACAGCCTCGCTCGGGAGACAGTCGCGAGTCCTCTGTGACTTCGGATGACGGTGCTCAGCAGAATTCGGCTGGTACGCCGAGCCAACGTAAGAAACGCAAGACGCAGCAGTATCAAAAGACATCGTGAGTATCCTGATGCTTATCAAGCCTTCCCCGGATTCATCTATCACCCCTTATCATCATCGACAACCGCTGACGATCGACCCCAAGATGCGAGCTTTGCAAGGCACGCAAAGTGAAATGCGACAGGGCAGAACCAGCCTGCGGGTGGTGCGCCTCTCACAACCGGACATGTGTTTATCTTGAGAGACAAAAGCCCGGGAGCCGTACAGGCTTCAATGTCGAGCTGGAAGCCAAGGTCAACAGGATCGATGCGCTGCTACAAAGTCTTGGTCGCCGCGTAGAAGAGCACATTGCTCACGATCATCCTACTCCTACTGTATCAGGAGCTACTCCGGGGGCCGTCCCGTACCGTAACTCACCTCAAACGATTCACAATGCCTCATCGGAATTCGGTCAGGGCCCGGGGCCTTCCAGCCTGGGAAGGGCGACGCCCATGGAGTCTGGTAGAGCGGCGACAACACCAGGCGGAGGAGTCGTGGACCCCTTTTCGAGGATCGACACATCTTCAGAGCGCATGGCAGGACTCGAGCTTCAAGGACCCGGCGGCATACCGAATCACGCCTATTCTCCAGCAAATACTGCGACGCCACGGTCACTATCGACGATACCTGATCTCCCGCCACAGGATATGATATACAGTCTAGTCGATCTGTACTTCAAGCACTGCAATACGTGGTGTCCGATTCTCGAAAGACAGACCATCTTTGGCGTCTTCTTTGGGTCGACATCACTGAGCGAGGCGGATCGAGTACTGCTTCATGCCATCGTCGCGACAACGCTGCGATTCTTCAAGGACCCAAGGTTAACGCCACATATGAAGGCTCACTATCACGCAACGTCGCGACGGATCGTGCAGATGTATGTGATGGAACACATCAGTATACCAGCTCTCCGCGCGCTAGTCATCATTTGCCTCGATGAGCTGGGCACCTCGAACGGACCGAAAGGGTGGAACCTTCTGTCCTTACTCACACAGAACGTCAAACAGCTTGGCCTATGCGAAGAGAACAGTGTATATCTCCTCGCCGACGCCGATGATGTGCCTCGTACTGGCTCCATGAGGAGAGTGGTCGCAGGTCGACCAGAATCGTGGATCGAGGACGAAGGACGACGCAGACTAGCCTGGATGGTGTACCTACTCGATCGCTATGCGACTGTTGCGACGACGACATTCGACTTCATGCTGGGCGATCAGAGGATGAAGCGATTTCTTCCCTGTTCATACGACCTCTTCTCCCGAAATGTACCTCGCGAGACACGGCAACCGAGTAACGTGCTGGAACCCGCTGACCCCAACAACTACGCGAACGTGGCGAACAACGCGCAATTGGACAGTCTTGGCAGCTTCTCGTATCACTGCGAAATTCTCCGGATCATGAGCGAAGTTCACAACTTCCTCAAAACGCCTCTCGATGTAACTTCGCCGTCTGACATGGCTGGATGGCGGAACAAGTACCAGCTCCTGGATGCTGCGCTGGATCGTTGGCTCCAGAGCCTTCCAAGCGAGTACAGTCGCATATCTGCGCTGTGCCATTCCGATCCCGCAAGTCGTGTAGCGAACTGGTTCATGCTTCACAGCGCCTACGTCACGGCTGTGATCCGTCTGCACTCCTCTGCTGCATATCCGACCGTGCGTACCGAGATTTTCGTCCCTTCGCATTACGCCATGCAGCGCTGTCTTTCCGCGGTACAAAGTCTCCGTGATATTTCGCAGGACGTCTACGAGGCGGATGGGCTGGATCTTCTTGGGCCACCATTCGCTTTCTCATTATGGGTGGCGGCAAGACTCCTATTGGTGCACGCAGCAACGGTGGGAGCTCCCGTCGACGAGAAGATCGAGTTCTTCATCGAGACTTTGGGTTACGTTGGACAGTACTGGGAAGTTGCAAACAACTATGCCCGGATCCTGAAGAGGGTCGTTCAACGAGGCCAACAGAGCGATCTCAGCTTTTCAGCAATGAGAAGGTATGCATTTTCCGATCGACAAATCAGATGAGTATCGTCAGCTAACGTTTCTTTCCAGGAGCGCCCATGATCTGGTCACCTTGACTGGCTCGGCTCGACGATCAGGACTAGATCCTACTTCGACTCAAGCGACTTCCCTCTCTGAGCTCGACAGTATCGATGTATTCGATTTCTTCCATTATCCCAAAGTCGCCGACGAAGCCATGACCAGGAATGCCTTTGGACAGACAAACCTATTGCAGCCACAGACTATGGATGGACGACAGCCAGTCAGAGCGGTCCCAGATCCGGATTCGGATTGGCTGCGCATGGGCTCATATCAATAAATCCCGCGTTGCATTGTATTATAAGAAGACTCCCAAGAGACACGCGTACATAAACGACAGAAATAGGGCCTGTGGAGGCCAAGGAGCCCCAGAAGAAGCGCTCATCAGATACTCAATCAGCGAATCACAAATGCAGTATATTTCCGATGTTGTTTCCCATTCGAGTAGCATTGCAGAGCGACTGTGGTTCTCGCTGCGCAGAGGCCCGCCTCAGTTGTTCAATATGTCTGCCAGTGTACGTACTTGATATGTCAAGTTATCTCCATGTTGAAAGCAGTCTATCCCGTTGCTTGAAGAACTCCCAATCAGACCTCAACACGATCAAGCATCCCGACCAAAGCCCCGTTATCGAGAAGACTTCCAAACATCGATGCCTCAAACATGTAGTTTACCTGCCACGCGTGATGACTAGCGTGTGAACACAGCCACGTCAATTCAAGAAAAAGACCCTTCGAATACGCGAACGCCAGGAGATAGCCCAGCCTGTCCACCAAATCGTCTTCTCGCTTCTGGTCTACTTCGTTGGTTCTAACATACTCCATCGGACCAGTCACCAGAGCCCACCAAACATCATACACCAATGATTTGAGTTCGCTCTGCTCAGCAAGTCGCTCGACAGCATCACACGGATCACCTCCATTACATGCAGACTTCAACGGGCGACTGAGACCTGTCGTATGAAGCCGCTCGTCGAAAGCCTCGTCAAAATCAGCCTCTCGCTGCGGCGGAAAGACCTTTCGCGTCTTAGCATAGCCGAGCACGGCGAGTCGGTAAAAACGATGCCGGTCGTTGAGAATATGCCATTTATATAATTGCGCATTCATACGAGCCGAAGGTTCCGCCCATCGATCAACAAAGATGCGCGCGCTGGTATGTGCATAAGCATCGTAGACCCGGCGAAGCACCTCTTCAGTGACGACACCGGTATCCGTAATATCCGCGGTGTTGAGGAACGAGTTCATGATCTCGCTGTTTTCGAGATCACAGCCTACGTCGACGACGTCGGTTGCCGGACAGCTGAAGACCATATCTGCCATGGCGCCCGCGGGATCATAGCCACGTGCGACAGCCTCACCGGCAACGCCGAGAAGACTGCTCTCGAACAGTGAGATAACCTGCGCGGTGTGTCTGTTCATGATTGCCGAGCGATTGCCAATTTTCGCTTTATACTTCTCCTCGAGATCGACCTTGGCCTTGATATATTTGATCCCAATCTCAGCTGAGACTCTCCTCTCTAGACCTCCAGGAGTCTGTACAGCGTGCTCATCCGTGAGTGAATCTTTGATGAGCTTCTCAAATTGTGGAAACACTTTGTGGTATCCATGTTCGTAGTAAAACGCCAAGTCGCAGAGGTAGTTCGACATGAGTGTTTTCGAGTCGTATGCTCCAAGAAAGAGGTTCATGTTGCCGCAACCAAACAGAGCACCATGTGTCAGGAGAGGCGTGGGCCATTTGTCTGCACCCCAGAGCTTACACACTTCTATCGTCACAGGCTTCAATCCGTAGCCTTTAGGGGGCAACACTCTGCCTAGCGCGTGCTGCTCCTTTCTCCATTGCTGGAGCTCATCCGAGAGACGTAGACGGGCTAGATGTTTTCCCTCGATAGCCTCTGGTTGATCCATAGCACCGTAGTATTCGGCGAGGTATTCGATCGCCTCGTTCGCGAGTCGGTCTAAGGTCTCGACATCACCATTGCCGATGATGGCACGGGCTTCGTGGAACCCATCGTGGGTCGGAAATACCGAACTGGTCTTCGAGGATGAGAATCGGCCGCCCCAGAAATAAGGAGGAATTGGTATCGAGGTGGTGTGGAACAGTGAGAGGTTAGGGTCCTTGGGCGGATGCTTGCCTTCCCATAAGATAAACTCGGGGTTCTGGATATTGGAAGAATTGCCATTGGCAGCATGCCCGTTACGAGGAATGTATTGGCTCATCTTCGAAGGCTTGATGAAACTTATGATAGACACTGTAATGAATGGCGTAACTGAGCAGAAAATACAAAAAGAGAGCCGGCCAAGTAGCCCTAGGAGGTAGCCAGATGTGGCAAAGAACACAAGCCGTGGACACAAGCTATGACATGAATAGGGTTCCTAGACTGATAATTGTATAGACGCTAAAGCATGTCTCGTCTAACGCAGGATCTGATCTCGGCTCGGGATGATCAATACTGTTATCCATCTATCGGCTAGTATCCCATCCGTCGGCCCCGAAAGTGCTATCATTTGCGCAGCATCGGTGGGGGCCAGCACAAGTTGTCAAGCCAAGGACTTGAAGGATGCTGACACTCAAACGCTCATCCGTGGTACCGTCTCCAAATATGCAGGGATCCATGCATCTAGATGGCCCGAAAGGGGAAATTCAACGTTCTAGGCCGGTGTAGAAACCTTGTCTAGGTGGCGTCATCTTTCTTCTTCAGGACGATTAAGCAATCAGGGTTACATTGAAGGTGAGAAAATTAGAATGACCAGGAAGGGGGCGACGCGGGCAAGTTGTAGATGGTGTGGTCGTTGGCGATATGTGCTCAGTTTTACCTGCTTATGCGGCGCATTCGCATTGGCATCATCTACGTCCTGCCTCTCACACCACTCCTCAGCCCGTGATTCTTATCGTCAATGAGATGTGCATTTGACTAGCGTTATGGCATTGTACAGCAATGAGGCCTCATTTGCTAGCGTTATCAGCGTGCCGTCGACTGAATGCAATGTTACTAGAGGGCCACAGCCGCGATGCATGGAAGATTGTGCTACGTACCTGGTGAGACCTCGAACTTCAAAGGCTATGCGCCAAGGACGTCCAGCGTCAATTCCAAGCCCCTTTATCAATATGGTACAATGATCTACAAATAGAATGATACGGAGAAGACTGTTCAGTATGGGCAGTTATGGTGAGGGAGTGCTAAATTTTCCCATTTTGGCCACACTACGACTTCCAGAGCATTATAAGAGTCTTTTCCAATGTTCGAATCATGCATAAAGAATGTATGACCCTAAGGCGTGTGCCCTGTAGTCCTCCATATGCAATACATCAACGCTTATCTAAATTCACTCCTTGTGAAGACTAACATTCTGACAAGTCCCTAAAACACATGAAGCACTCTTTCCTCAAACATATCTCAATCCCACTCGCTGCATATCTAGCTGAATAATATTTATCCAAATGTTTAAAGGCTTGCTGAGCCGGAATCTTGCTCTCTCGGCGTAAGGCTATAGGTCAGCAGCTTGCTCTCGTATGTAACGCAAATATGTGAAGCATTCGCGTGATGAACTCCACGAAGATGTTTACTTGAAAGTGTTTACAAGCAATATGAAAATTAACTTGATAGTTTGTAACGACTTGAATTATGCGTTGATATCCAATCGGATTTTTTGACCCGTGTATGTACAAGTAAATGCCGGAACGCCGCCCTATGCCAATCATGCTCTGCAACAAAAGAAATATGCATGACGTCCAAGGGCTATCTATCCCATGTAATGGACCATGTTGTAGGACTAATTAAGTCCATCCCGTTCCCATGACAGAAGTTGTATACCGATTCGTTTAAATGTGACCTTGCCAGAGCGCCTTGGCACCGATGGGCCAGGCCAGAAGTGTGCCGATGGCAGGGAAGAATCTATCGAGTGAATGTTAGTCTTTGCCACTTATGATGTGTGTGTTTGAGAATGATTGACTTACACAAGAGCAATCTTGGAAACTCTAGCAAGCTCCTGGGGCAGATCGCCGGGTTGGGAAATGCCAGAAGCGGGTCGGCGACCGTGCGGGTGAGGCTCCATTGTCCTGGTGATTTGCCTCAGACCGGCGCGGATGGAGAACTGTCTGCGAAACGCAGGAGCAGCCTTGGTAGCGATGCGAGAGACGACTGGCGACATGACGTTTGTGGTTTGTTTTGTTGGTTGGTTGGTGAGAGTAGAGAGGATTGATGCTCGTGAGAGTGGTGAATATCCTTTGACTCGTGAGAGTGGAGATTGATCGAGTTGTTTGAGTAGAGAAGTGTGAGATCTAGAAGATCGGATCTTGGTTTGCTGTGATGCTTTGGATTGTTGGTGATGATGAGAATAGAAACAGGTGGTATCGCAGACTGAGCCTCATGTTCTTATACTACCAACCCGCGCCTGAAGCTATTGCCGACGAGCGACACCTTTCCTGCATCGTCCGTAAAACATTCCTCCACCTCGTCATGGTGGTCAGATGCTCTGTTCACAAACCATGGCCCAGGAGCATCATACCATACGACGAGCATCCCTCGAACGCTCAGGAAGGGGCTCGATCGAGCATCGTACCACACCATGTCCCGACCGCAGGCGGTCTCCGGGCGGTGCCGCGGTGGTGGGCGACGCCCAGAGGTGCTGGAATTGGACTGACAGGCGGGGCTGACTTAGAAGCTGGCCAATCAGGGGTGCATCCTGCATCTTCCGTGGGTGGCATGTTGCTTGAGGATGAAGTCGGACAACTGATCACGGGACGTCAGGACGGCTGTGTAAATGCTAATAAACTGGGGTTGATCAGACCAGATTCAATGATCGATTACACAATTGCTGTAAGCGATTCCTGCGACTCCGTCTTAATGTCGTGTCCCGCATTCGACGGGCCAGTCCGATCACTCGGATTGGTAACGAACGGCCCCCGCCGTGACAGCGCTGTACCCTAACAGACTGAGGCACATTCTGTATACGACATTGTTACCGCTCATTGTCGACCACGTCACCTTCTAGACAAGGCTGGACAGTTCAAGAAAGTTGACAAACAATACTGAGATCGGGATTTACCCCAGGAATGATTTGGATCTGTCCCATGACCTACTCACAGCTGCAATAGTCGACTAGCAATGTCTTCAAGCTGGACCTTCCAGTCACGTGACGTAGAACCCCTACGCCGCGTTCACCCGAGCGCGGAACCCTGATGAAGCTCGCGTGTCTAATTGAAGCTTGAATCACGACCACCGAAACCCAAACAAATCAACAAGCGCCCAGGGGACTCTGGCATCTTCCCCTTCAATCCGCATCACCATCTCGCAAAGCCATGCCACTCGTTGATCCCATCACAATGTCATCGACCCTCGCGACTCGCTCACCCTCCAAATCTTCGCCAACCTCACCTAGCAAAGCGGCCATGGCTTCGACGGCTTCGACAACAGCTCTCGCACCAATTGCGCTGCTCGATACGCCCGTCTCTGCTGCGGTAGCACATGCTCGCCCGGTCGTCTACCTATCACTTCTGGCATTACGATTCGGGGCCCTTGTTCGCGATCCTGTGTCTGAGCTGCAGAATTCGCTGCCTGTCATTGCGGTTGGACAGCTCGCATACGCTGTTTGCTGTCTGCCCGTTGCTGGCACACCACAGAACAAGTCTTCGAGAAAAAGTCGTCCGGGAGAAAAGAAGAGGAACGAGGCATCCGGTTCAAAACCAGTTGTGGTAAGTAAAGCGCATAGCATTACCCTACCCGTTGATACTACGTCCAAACTTTTCTTTGGCAATGGATGTTGGCGCACGTACGGGACAAATCACTACAAAGGCATCATACTGACCAATCCTGTAGATCGCCATCCTCTCCCTCGTCCTCACAGCCCTCATCACCCCCGGAATCTACATCCTCCTCATCCTCTTCGGCGCCCCCTTCCTCGACTACACCCAACACACCCTCCTCTGCGCCGCCCACTTCGCCCTCCTCGGCCTCTTCCCCATCTTCTACACCTGCGGCGTCGACCAGAACGCACTCCTCTCCATCGCCGGAGCGCAGGCCCCCTTTGACGAGACGTTCGGTGGACTACTGGGTGCCGTGCTCGGCGCGTGGCTGGGAGCTGTACCGATCCCGTTGGACTGGGACCGTGACTGGCAGAGGTGGCCGGTTACGATATTGGTTGGGCTTTACGTGGGTCATTGTGTTGGTGCGAAGGCTGGTGGGATGTTGTTTTACGGGAAGAGCTTTGCGGTTGCCAAGCCATAGACTGAAGGACTGGTCTAGGAAGGTTTACACGTCGATCTCGATCGAAGAGCTACGATCAGATCTCCAAATAAGATCTGAAGAGACTTTTTCAATATGCATCTTCATGTCTAATCGTTGGTCCACCCTACATCTGTTCGGCAGACCACTCGGAGTTTCTCGACCGCCCTGCCCAGAAGACCATTGAGTAAAAGGTTCCTGGCGCTAGATCGTCATTCGAGCTCTCACATGCACCCTCGGAGCACATCAACGTCTGCCGAGAGAAATAGAATGTAAAATAAGATTCGATAGCCGTGCAAGCGCCACTCGACGGAGTCTGGGCATCGCCCCGTGCCGGGTCAACGAGGCTACCTTTTTACCTTACCTCAGTAGGGGCGGCGGATCCGGGACGGGCATGCACAATCTCTTGGTATTGACGTGTGTGGCCATCGAACACGACAACCTTCAGAGCTGTAGTGAGATGAATCTAGGCACGCGGAACCAGTTAGGCAAATGAGCATATGGACAAGAAAAGGTAGGCGCCCAATCACGATCGCAAGCCTCCAGGATCGTAGATGCTTGCCAACATCAACGCTCAATCCAAGACATCCAAGACGTAAAATCCAGTTAATGGCCCTGACTTGATGTGCCGTGGGCCGATGGGTGTCCGTCTGGGAAGGCTTGGCACTGACGCGGCCTCTGCGTCCAGTGGACAAAGCATTGGGTAACAAAGTACCTTGACTTTTGCTTGTCATTGAGTTGGCATTTTGACGCTGTCCTGCAAGGCTGCTTCGCGAAAAATTAGGCGAAGTGACGATCATTGATTTGGTAAAGGATGCCTTGCCATGAGACATAGCTAGGAGACTATACCGCGCGGCCTGACGGCGTAGTAGACAGAAATGGTACTATACGCCAAGTCATGGAGATCATTGGATGATGAAGAAGTAAACGGCGTGGCTGTGCAAGAATCTACAATCTATTTCCAGATCTTGATAACATGATCATGGGGAAGTTGGAAGTAGCATCTGAGCCCCAGCGATAGGACTGGCCGACGCCTTCTTCCAGAAGATCAAAAACTTGACTTCGCCCGTCGATCACGGCTCTCGCCTCCGAGATGAGTCCCCCCTCGTACGCAACAGTTTGTGGCTCAGCGCGTACACCGGCTGTGGCGCGAGCTGCGGCACCCCAAGCATCGTGGCGCAAACCCGCAGGAACAAGCGTCGCGATGACGTTTGAGCTACGGAATCAGTGGTCCGCCTCGCAAGCAGGAAATAGACCTTCAAAGCCAGAGAATGTGGAGGTTCGTATAGCGCTGTGCTAGCTGTAAGTAGTCCGCCATCTGACAGTCATTAGTACACCCAGTCGGTGCAAGATTGGAGGGGTCGGCATTTGCTGCCAGCGCCGGACTTTTTTGGGCAGATGGAGCTTTTGCAGGCTATGACGTAGCTCGGCAAAAGCACGGAGTGTGAGGCGCGAAGGGGAAAAGTGGTGAGATCAGGTCAGGTGCAAAGAGCAGGTGTGTCACAGGCAAGGGGTGTCCGGGGAGGTGCATGGTGCGTCAAGTTACGAGTAAGAAGATCTTGGCAAGGGAGTCACTCAGGTAGCATGGCCCGGGAATAGTAATTGTGATTATTGTTGGCGATGAAGAGGTTCCTTCAAATCAGGGCTGGAGATGCTGGTTGGCGCGAGTGCGACAGGGAACGGTAAGGCGCTGACTGGTCGCAACCATTAGGAACCAGTATCCGGATGTCAGCTTCCAAATAGTAGTAGTAATCCCTAGGAAGAGAAATGAATACTGCAAGCCACACAAGTTCCCTCAGCGACAGCCCTCGCAGCGAAAAACAATGCAGCCCACGCGTTCGAGTGCAGGCAGTTTTCGGATGGAGTCGATGACGCAGCTGCCAACCGAGTCTGGCACGAGTACCTAAACGAACACATCTTGAACGGGCGTTAGCACAAAACCCGAGCGAGCCAATTGTGGATTGACATGTCCGGGAAGAACCCTGAGCAGAATTAGAACGAGAGAGACCAACCAGCCCGGAAAACAAGGCGTGAATCCACTGAAGAAAGTGTCTGTCTCTGACCAGGGCTGAAAGACAGAGAGAGGGTCTCTTAGCGCGCGTGGTGATGCCGATGCCGATGATGGGTTTGGCATGGCGGCCCCCACCTCAGTCACCAGCCTGTGTAGGCGTGTGAGTGCAGTGGCTTCGCAGCGTTTGAGTCGGACCTGTTTGCGTGGCCAGCCAAGACGCTCTCCCAGCCCTGGCACACGCCATGCCATGCCATGACGGTGACTGGACTGGGCTGGGCTGAATCAAGTGCTGCCATTTCCAGTTGATGCAAGCAAGCAAGCTTGCTGCTACTGGCCTCCGTCATCTCTGCTGCTGTATAAAGTACTTCAACATCCATTTCCCCCCTCACACCCTCTTGCCTTTCTATTCTTACCTCCTCGTCATCGTCACCCATAACCATCCACCGAACTCTCACCAAACTCAATCATCAACAAACCCTTTCCCGTCGCATTCTTCGACTCCTAAACCGCCATCATGCCTTTCACCGCCAGGTATGCTTCCCTTCTTGCCCACGATCTGCCGCTCTCACTGAAGAGAGAACGAGCATCGTGACCGGATACCTCGGAGCTCCTGCTAACTTGACATTCCCTGCACAGCGACATCTGCAAGATCATCCTTGCCGTCATCCTTCCTCCTCTTGGAGTCTTCCTCGAGCGTGGCTGCGGTGCTGATCTCCTCATCAACATCCTGTTGACCATCCTCGGTAAGTTTCACTCTGCCAGCCATTTTTCTCATTTCATTCGAATGCACATCGTCAAGGACGTCGACACACATGCCGAGGACGCCGGCATCCCTCGCAGCTCAGCGCCCGCCCCATGTCGCATTGGGATTGGGATTCTGGGCCATGCGTCAGCCCCGGCAATACGCCTAGTCGACCGTCCTTGATTGCCTACCTGCCATTGCCCACATCCACTCTTGACTCGTTTCGGCTTTTTCAGCTTCAGCTGCTGACTGCTATTGCTCATCAGGTTACCTCCCTGGTATCATCCACGCCCTCTACGTGATCCTCAAGTACTAGGCGCCAGCGCCAACCGCCCCGCTGTCAGTGCCATGAGTACGCGACAATGAATTGCATTGCCTTGCGCCCTTGACCCTGCGCCCCGTCTCAGCCCGATGACAAAAAAGTCTCGTTGTCGCTTCGTTCTCGCTCGCTCGTTCTTCAGCTCATGTCGCATCCGGAGCCAAGCTCGCGCCATGACATGATGACGCAAGTCTCCGGAAATGACAAGTGGGCCAGCCACCAAGATCGTCTGCGCTCCATCCATCAAATCCTCCCAAACTGAACCGAGATCTTCAACAAGACCAGCCTTGTTAAATCAAATCGGCTGTCATCGTCGATGATGCACGAGGCGCCAACAAGGACAAGGGCGACAATCAATTCAATTCAATCGCGCAACACACGGCATCCCGTCAGCGACGCTTTTCTCACGGCCGCAATTTGTTCTTCAAGCACACTCCCTACATTTTTCAAGTTTCCTTTTACTTTGTCTCAATCGCGCGAAGGGGTTAGGTCTTATTTTTTGCACTATCGTCTGTACGCTTTGGCGAGTTGATGAAGGGGGGAATCTCGGGAGCAGCACGCGAACAATCTTAATGTCGATACCCATCCAAATGAAGCTGTTCGCTCTCACTTTTTGTCGCCGTTTCCTTCGCTCGTCGTGAATAACTTGTGTTGACTGATATGCTGCCTTCACCCGGTCGCGAGCCTTCGTTCGCTTTGTCGCAGTCGTTGTCGTCTTATTAACCTTTTCGCAGAGTGAACTTTCGATTCCAGGATTCTGCGCCGCTCGGTTCGTATTTCACCACGTCCGAATCTATTCACATACAGTTTTGGCAAGGCTCTTGGTCGATCACGTCTGTGCCGCTGGAACGCGAGAAACGAGGCGCAACATGACTCGTGACAAACACTGTAGGCATCATCCCTGTTCGAAAGCGACAATTGCTCCAGCATGAGGAATTCCATCATGAACAAACAAATAGATTGGGGGTTTGAGGCCTGCGATCACGACGCAGCTCGCGCAAGGTACTGTCGATGTTGGTAGCAGTCACATGTCTTTCATATCCACCAGCAATACAGCCATTTATAACAGCATTTGAGACCCCAGGGCCGATCAGCACGTGGCTTTGACATGTCCCATATTGACTTGACCCGGAAGGTCTCACTCGCTACATTCACATTCCCATCGCAACGTCACTTCTCGGCACCAATATCAGTGATACCTTGACAGCTCCGCAAACATGCCTCAAAGATCTCAACACTTTCCAAGCAAGCGAGTCATATTCCAAATTCTACAAAGGTTCTAGAAACCCTTTAGAACATACGTCTGTATCGTACCCACTCGGTAACAATCCGAAGATGGCGCAAACACCTGCCCCTCCCTAAGCGACTCCCAACGTCACATCTCGACCAGCCTCGCTTCCAGTACCAAGAAATACGATCTCTTCCCTCCTTCTCTTTATAGCTCCAATTGCGCCCTTTTTGCCCGACAGGCTTACGTTGAGCTCGAGGTCCTCGCTACCGAAGTTGACCATTTTGTAGTATAACTAAAGAACTTCTGCATTCTTTATCAGTGCGTGCCAATGTGCCTCTCGGATAATATCTCAGGGGTCCTGGATACGGTGCAACCTGCATGCATGCACCTTGATAAGAAACACCCTGGTCCCGCCGCTGACCGACGTCGGCTAGCGAACCCTTTCGTCAGATCTGATGCCATATCATGTGTGTCCTACATCTGAGCCTTGTGCATCGGAGATGCAACAATATGGTAAGCCAAGGACTTTGCAAACCTCTCGAAGACTCGAAGCAAAGGGTCCTTGCAGCTTGTATGCAAGACACCCCTGACGATCCCAGCTCAGTATTTTGTTGAGGACATTTTCGATCGGTGTTTGCATCGCTTCGTGCGAATGAGGCAGGTAACTGGGCAAGCCACAAATGTTCCGATATGCATGCGAAGCAGACGCGGCATGTCGAGCGGCATCGAGCAGCTGAGGTTTCCACTCGGTCAAGATGCAGTGTGAAGAAGTCAAGTATAAAGACCAAAGATGGGATGGCAGGTCAGTAAGTCAAAGTGGTAGATCAGCAGAGCAAAGCTTGACAAGATGCATCTCCCTCTGAGAACCGCCTCGGTGTTGCTATGGGCCGCACGGGCATTTGCCCAGGTCAGAATAGCTGATATCAAGGAAGATGACTTTGTCGGGCACAATGACACCATCGTGCCCCAAAGATACATCATTGAAGTCGCGGCTGTATGTCCCTAGCACATCTCCTCTCTCATACACAACCACTCACACGCCCCAGCACGAGTCCATCTCCCAAGTCCAATCCCGTATCAAGTCAAACGGCGGCAAGATCCTCAAGACCTTCGACTCAGCCCTCTTCAAAGGTCTAAGCGTCGAGTCTGAGAAAGACAATGTCGACTCTTTGCAGCGCAGTAAAGATGTCGTCAACGCATGGCCCATGACCAGCATCACACTCGCTCCAATCAAGCCAAAGCAGGTCTTTCAGAACGATCTCGCCGCGAAGAACTGGAGTACTCACAGATACACCGGCGTTGAGAAGGCTCATGAGGCCGGTCATTTCGGCAAAGGTGCCGTAGTCGCTGTCATTGACTCAGGAGTGGAGTACACTCATGAAGCTGTAAGTCAACTCTAACTTAAGGATCTAATGCATGAGTGCTGACCAAAACAGCTCGGTGGATGCTTTGGCGAAGGCTGCAAAGTCGCAGGAGGCTACGATCTCGTTGGCGATGGTTGTAGGTCTCCTCCAAATCCTTCTTTTTGACGGTCCTTCGCTAAACTCAAGTACAGACTGGCCTGCAGAGGGTGACAAGGTCCCAGATGACGATCCTATGGACTACTATGGCCACGGCACCCATGTCGTTGGGATTCTCGCCGGCAAATCAGACCGGTAAGACCAAAGTCTCTACTCGTCAGCTCTAGCTCCTCCATCGACTGAACTTCTTCCAGCTTTGTCGGAGTCGCTCCTGAAGCAACGATTCTCATGTACAAGGTCACTACCGAATATGTAAGTCTGGTCCAATCATACACATCGTAATTCACGTACTCACAGTCGCAGGGATCTAGCGACGAAGACACGCTGATCCAGGCGTTTCTCATGGCCTACGAGGATGGTGTAAGTTTCTCGAACGCTAGACCTCGACCTGTACTAATGCGTGTACAAGGCCGACATCATCACCGCCAGCATCGGCGGCATAAGTGGCTGGAGCACCAACGCCTGGGCCGTCATCGCCTCTCGTCTAGTCGACAACGGCGTCGTAGTCACAATCGCTGCGGGCAACGACGGCGTCAATGGCCCATTCTTCGGTAGCAATGGCTCATTGGGTCCCCATGTCCTCGCTGTCGCCTCGACCGATGCAGGAGAAATTCCTGCTGATCCATTCGAGATGACCTTCTCCCTTGACAGTGCCGACAATACCTCGACTTATGGCTATCTTCCCGCAGAGATACCAATGACCGTCAAGGGATTGCCCATCACGCCTATGGTACTGCACGCCCCAGATAATGAGGATGCGTGTCAGCCCTTCACATTCAAAGGCAGAGTGCCTGATTTGTCCAAGAGCATTCCTCTTATTCGCACCGGAGGTTGCTACAATTGGGAGAAGCAGACGAATCTGAGAGACCTCGGCGCAGAGTACATCCTCTTCTACAACCCTGATGGACCTTTCAACCGAATCTCATCCTATGTAACTACCCCTCTGGTCAACATCATCGAGGCAGCTGCCGCTGATGCCATCATCTCGACAGTCAAAGCTGGTGGCAAGGTGACCGTCGACTTCTCCAACCAAGGTGATTACAAGATCGGAGTGTACAACTCTGTCGGAGGACTGCCGAGCCCTTTTACATCATGGGGCGGTACCTTTGATGGCAACGTCAAGCCCGATATTGCGGCTCCCGGAGGCAACATCTACAGCACCTTCTTAGACGGCACCTACATGGTATTGGGCGGTACATCCATGGCCACGCCGTACATCGCTGGTGTCGCTGCTCTATGGGTAGGCAAGTTCGGAGGAAGAAAGCAACATGGCCCAGAATGGGCACGACAGCTCTCCAACCGCATCATCTCCAGCGGTGCTGCACTAAGGTGGTATACCGAGACAATCGAGAGCCAGAACCCCATAGACAATGGCTTGTGGGCCCCCGTCCATCAAGTCGGAGCAGGTCAAGTCGATGCCTGGAAAGTCCTCGACTACGCCACTTCCCTGGAATTCGACAACATGGCCCTGAACGATACACACACGTTCTCCAGATACCACAAAGTCCAGATCAGGAACAATGGTGAGGAAACGGTGACATACAAGTTCGCCCTGCAAGCAGCAGCAGCGCTCAACATCAAATCCTTTTGGAGGGAGGGTTACCTCACCGACTTAACGGAGCCACTCGACCCTTATACTTTCGTACCCGAAGTATCATTCCCCTCAGGTACCTTTAAGGTCGCTCCAGGCCAGGTTAAGACTGCTCAGTAAGTCGTGATGCAGGCTCCTCAGGTGTTGACATAGCTCACCACTTGATGTCCATAGGTTCAACTTCGAGCCCCCAAAAGGTCTCGACGAGGACAAACTGCCAATCTACAGCGGCAAGGTTCTGATCCGTAGCTCTCTCGGTGAAGAGCTTTCTGTCCCCTACCAAGGTAAGTCTCTGACGGCTAATAGCACCTCCACTGTGACACACTAACATGGCAAGGACTGGGATTTAGTTCCAAGGAGAAGATGAGGCGCAACATGTTCTCCGTACCCCCAGAGCATCTCGGTGGTGCCGGACGAGAGGACATCAAGGATTACCACAGGTACATATCTGCAGTCTCTCCATCACTGTGTCGGCAACGGCTAACAATCTCTCTCTTGTAGCTACAACTTCAACGTCTCCAGATTGGAGCAGAGCTACCCCATGGTCTACACCAAACTTCAATGGGGCTGCAAAGAGCTCCGATGGGATGTAAGTTTGCCTATCTACAGCACTTCCTTATGAATCTCCCCAGCTGACTCGTGTCAATAGATCTTTGAGGCCAACTGGCCAGAACATCGTTGGAGCTACCCTCCCATAGAAGGCGAGAACGGCTATGTCGGCTCCGTGACCTACTGGCGCGGCTCAGGAAGCGGCTGGGCCTTCAGCGGTGATGGGGATCGAGACGATGTCATCGCGTTTCCTGTGAGAGACGTCCCACGCTACGCCTTCCAATTCGACAACCGAGGTGCCTACTGGTGGATGGGGAAGCTCGCTAATGGATCATACATCGAGCCCGGAAACTACACGTAAGTCCGATCGATTCCGCACATACCTACGCATTCATGAATTTTGTTGAATAATTACTAAAACCGACGTGACGGATAGCATGAGATTCGCGGCGCTGATTCCTTTCGGAAATCCCAAGAACTCCGATAACTGGCATATCTGGGACACTCCTCAGATCGAGATTCGTGAGCTGGAGATCTGAAGGTTAAGGACAAAACGGCGTATTCAGACCACGGAACAGGCAGGACGGAAAACTTGAGGTCAATAGAACAACATACAAGACGTGTTTATCATCAAAAAGCTATTCAGTGCTATTCCATGCTCCTCTGAACAGTAAACGCCATTCCAAACCCAACACCATATCCCGTATCAACCCTGAACATAGCCAAGTACCAAGAACCTTTCTCTTTCTACAGCAGCTCACCTTCGCCATCCTCGACATCATCTTCCTCCTCCCAGTCGATCTCTCCTGCCATCTCTTCCGCCCTCCTTTGCACCTCTGCCAGGCCACTCAGCTCGGCAACGTAATCAGCTTCCATCAAAGCCCTCTTCACAAATGCCCAGCCATCCTTCCGGTATGCCTCGAGAATGCGCGGGCTACATGCACTGCAGCTGTCGTAGGACTGTCCTCGAATGACCAAGTTGTTGAATGTTGACACGTAGCCTCGGATCTGATGAGGCACGAGGCCCAGCGGATGATTGGGAGGGTCGCGCTCGAGATGGCGACCAGGCATAGGTTGTGGAGCGTTTGCTGCATGTTTGAGAGGGTGTTGCAGCATGCTCGTCAACATTTCCACCAGGAGTGCAGATGCAATGGCAGCAACACCTGGGCGTGTGACTGTGCACTGCTGGTCTAGCGTTTGATCCTTCATGGACTGCAAGTCTCGTTAGCCAAAAAGCCTTGTTCACAAGTCGGCAGCACTTACATCGGCTGGCGCAACGACATCATTGCAGAAGTAGCAGCCAAGTGATGCCGCTTCCTTTTCTTCGGGGCCATGTTCCACACCATGTCTCATCACCACGTATGAGTCGAAGCCGAGCGCAGCGTTCATGACAATCTTCCCTGAAGCTTTACCAATCACAGTGGGTAGCCACCTTGACTCTCGCGTGTCCATCAGAAGGAAGATCACATCATGCTCTTGGATCAGGCTTTCCAGTTTCTCAAGGTCTGCCTTTGTCTTTGCCTCATCTGTAAATGGGTGACCGAGCATCGGCACTGAGAGCGAGTGCCCTTCGCTTTCGACGCCAGGATAGATGCGTCTCAAGGCTTCCGCTGCACGAGGGGCCTTGGGTTTACCTCCATCGACACAATCATCAAACTCGAACAAAGGTTGTCGCACCGGATTTGAGTACGAAACTTTTCCGTAATCGACGAAGGTGATCTTGCGAACACCCCACCCCATCAGGTTCCTTGATACGTAGCCGCCGAGTGTGCCAGCACCCAGCAGCAAGCACTTTGTTTTCTTGATCAGGTCGAGATCCAGGTCAGGAGCGAGTCGCCACTTCATGAGCTTCAGGTTGAGGTCGACCGATGAGTCCGCTAGACGCGCCGGATCCATGTACTCGCCCAAGTTGGCCTGTTGCGCCTGAAGTTTTCCGTTCCGCGAGCGCTCCCATCCAGTGACCTTTGGCATCGCCTTGATCTCCATATCATCCAGTTGGTCCATCTCGAGTGGTAGGATTACACTCTGTGCCTCGTGCCTTCTGGCTTGCGTATCGCGGAAACAAAGAATCCTAACCTTTGTGAGCTTGAAGCGTTGCCTGATGAGAACGAGCAAGTTGCGTAGTGGCCAGCCGGGTCCTTCTGCGTAGGTTGACGGATCGACGAAGGCCACAAAGCGATCCTGCTCGGCGATGCCGTTGAAGAAGCCGTCCTCGAAGTCACGTAATGATCCAACCCTCCAGTGAAATGGCAAGCTCGATGGCATGTCGCTCTCGCCAGAGTCCGGATCTGGACCATTCACCCTCTTCGCGAGGAAGAATCCATGCTCACGACCATCTACACTGTATCTCCATGTCCCAACTCTCTCCACCAACTCTGTACTCTCGTCGGGTGTGAGGCGTTCGGCCGGACCTGTTCGTTTCCAGGCGGGGTCGGAGTGTAGGGCTGGATAAGCGAACCAGTATGTGAATTTGTACTTCTTGAGATCGGCGTAGGAAAGTAACACGAAGGAGGAGAGGAGGGACGGTGCTGAGTAGATGGTGCCATCATTAATGGCGTTCCAGATCTATGCACGAGTCGTCAGTCAGTAAGTGGAAGCGCAATCGCGGTCAAGGGCACGAACCGTATTGGCAGCTCGCTTGAGCATGGCAGCTTTGTCCATGTTGCGAAATGCTTCTAGTGTGTTCACGTTCCGAATCGTGCCTTCACCTCGGGCAGCACCGAGCGGAACACTGTCGTCATTAGATATTGTCCTGCTATAAGCGCAGTTGGACAAGCACAATGAAGCAACTGCTTACTGATGGCTGGTCAGGGCATTGCCGAGTATCTGCATGCGACAACTCGACTCGGGATCCTCATAACGAGGCTGGTAGAGACCAAGAAAACTGCGCGCCGAGTCATCAAGCTTGTCGTAGTCGAGCTTGGATGCGAAGAGGGCGGAGTAGAAGGGGAGCTCGATCTCGGACGTGAACGTCGCGAACTGAAGAGGGGAGGCCATGGCGGATGTCGCACAATACTGTATGCGACTGCGTTGTGTTCGAATGTTCGTCGCGCGTGAGGAGGAGGGGCCTTGGCCTCAAAAGTACACAAAGGGAGAAGCGTTGGGCGTGGCGCGTGCGTTGGGCCCTCACGAGGTTCGCGACCGTCAGATGATTGAAGAGTGAGGCAGCACCCGACAAGTCACGGGTCTTTGATGAAGCCGCGGAATGTTTAGTAGTCGGCACTTGCAGTAGTGAGGCTACAGCGGGCGATGATGCCCCGCCGCGGGGTTACAGCGGGGAGGCTGCCTACGGCCACGCGTGAACACTGAGAACGGTAAGCTACCGCCTGCATTATGAATGAATCATCACGACAGACGAGACGGCCCTGATTGCATATTCGCGTTGTGTATTTGGCTGCGGCAAAACGAGAAGATGCTCAATCCGACCTGAGAGTTCCTTGAAGCGACTCACGCCACTGTATATAAGTAAGGTAAGGGGGCACGTATTCCTCATATTATCGTGCGTATAAGCAAGTGCGGACATCGTATGGACTGCCTCCCTGAGCTCTCAAACACACACTTGACGCGGCGAATCTTTCCGAGATGGTGAAGCTTCGCTTCGGGCGTTGATGTCCCAGATTGCAAAAAGGCAAAAAAAGAAATGTCAAGTCTCCGGTACAGGGAATCGAACCCTGGGCTGCTCGGTGAGAGCGAGCGATGTTAGCCACTACACCATACCGGATGATTTGTTGTTGTTGAAGACCGAGCTCTAATTTGTATCTATCAAGATTTCGACGCTCCCATTCCCCGACGTCGTCGGATTGAAGCATCCTGCTGCTTATACTAATGCCTGGAGGTTAATGCATTATTTTTGGTGAGAATCTAGCTCTATCTTTATCTTTTAGGTGCTTGAGCTAATGCGAAAGACGTTGCTCTTTCGCGAGGTGAAGTTCAACCCAGCTCCATAGTGTCACTCACTACACCGATGTTAGAGCTTAACTTGACAAAACTGGTTTAATGGCCTCTCGATCGCATAAAACTCCATATACATATCTGAAAATATCATCTCTATCAATAAGCGCATGTTAAGCAGTGATGCTGGAGCTATTCAAGCCTATGCTTACCCGTCAAGTTACAGTATTAACAAGAAGGCGTAAAGATTCAGGGTAAGTCCTGACCCACCAGTGGTTCAACGACATCCATCGCGACCAGCTCAAATTGGCCACTCCAGACTTCATTTTCACCGGCAGTCTAGGAACTCCATCGGAACAGTTACGCAAAATGCTCATTGGTATCTGCGGAGGTAAACAGAATCCTTAGCACAAGCGAGAATACCGTGCTAATTCCCACAGGTATTTGCGCCGGCAAGAAGACCGTCGCGCGCTACCTCGCCGAACACCACGGCTTCACCCATCTCTACCTCCGGACACCAGCAGACTCATCTATCGCCCGCCCAACCTCATCAAGCGGCCCTCCAGCCTCTGACAAGTCTCAATCAAACCCCAGCCCACCGCCCAAAGCCTTCAGCGGCGCCCTCTCGTCTTCAGCACTCACCACTAAGAATGGCCTGAATGAGTCTGATTCAGAGACATCCTTCGCTCTCCGCCCTTCATCGAACCCCGCTCACGTCTTCACGACCCCAGAAGACCTCTTGGACTTTGTGACAAAGCGCTGGCGAAGCCGCTTCGTCATCACTGACGTCCACACGGAAGCTGTTCTCGATGTATTCATTCGTCGCCCTTTCTTCCTGCTCTTGTCAGTAGACGCGCCCTTGACTATTCGATGGCGCCGTTTCCAGCAGCGCGACAAGCAACATGGCGACGGCGAAATCTCTCTCGAGGACTTTTGTTACACATAGTGATACTCACTTGTACGACCCGAAAGATGGTCTCCAGCCTCTTATTTCCCGGGCTTCTGTCCGATTACTGAACACATCTTCGTCTCTTGCACACCTCTACGCCAAGCTTGGAAAGCTGGATATTCCGAACCCAGATCGCCTGCGTCCTAGCTGGGACGCGTATTTCATGGCTCTGGCCTCTCTCGCAGCCCAGCGGTCCAATTGCATGAAAAGACGCGTCGGCTGCGTCCTCGTGGGCAAGGAACGACGCGTCATCAGCACTGGCTACAATGGCACTCCACGTGGTCTTCAGAACTGCGCGGAGGGCGGCTGTCCACGCTGCAACGAAGGCAACAGCTCCGGCGTCGGTCTAGCTACATGTCTTTGCATTCACGCCGAGGAAAACGCATTGCTCGAAGCTGGTCGCGACAGGATCCGCGAGGGCTCTGTCATATACTGCGACACTTGCCCTTGCTTGACCTGCAGTATCAAAATCTGCCAGGTCGGCATCAGCGAAGTCGTGTACGCATATGGCTACAGTATGGATCGCGAGACCGCTGCAGTGTTTCGAGAAGCCGGTGTCAAGTTGCGACAATTTACTCCTGTGAGTCAAACGGAAACCCCTAACGCGCGCGCATGGCACAATCACACACATGTCTGACTTTTTGCAGCCACCAAATGGCTTGATTCATCTTGAAAAGATGGACCCATATTAGAGTACAAAACCGAGAAGGCACGGGAGCCATCTAGAGCAGTCTTCACACGATGTGACTTCAGGCCATTAGTCAGGTGTGCCGGTGACAAGCACGGCCGGACGAAGCTGTCTCAGTTGCGCTGACAGCGAGCTCCGGGCTTCAGAGCAAGAAGCTCCGGCTCCTACCTCCACACGTGAACAAAGAGCCTTGTCCGGTGAGCTATTACGGTAACCGGAAGGGGTCCACATGGCAGATTGTTAGGATACAATAGCGCATACGGGGGGCCTATCCGTAACCCGAGCTGAGAGCATGTAAATCTCCTGCCTGTCTCCGCCCAGCCTCGGGCTGCATTGGCGCGTCGTGTGGCAAGGCTGTCTACTTTCTCAAGAGTGCGCAGTCGTTCTCGCCTTGCAGGATTTCTAGAAGTCAAAGGGTCCAAGTTGGTTCGCCCGTTACCAGGACGATGGAAAGCAACTGAAAATACAGCCCTCGTGTTCATCACCAATCCGTTCATGCGCGCTGAGAAGAGATCGAATTCTCCGAGATTGCGATACTTCATGCTGGGCAGCAATGGTATATTTTGGAAATTGGCCCTCGGAAGCATTGGTAACCTCCACTCCACCAGTTCGTTGGGCTCTCCAGGGCACACTGAAAGCGATGAAGAAAACCCAGTCTCGGGAGCCATGATCCTAGTGATCGAAGCGGAAAGGACGCGGCGCGGATCCAAGGGGACAGGGTCAAGAATCAAGACAACCAGACTTTGGCTCAGCCAGGTGGAGCGCACTAGACAGTCCCCGGGCCACGATGGAGCCACGAGCTCGACGTTGGAAACTTTAGTAAGGGGTCGAAGCGACATCGTGGCACCGTTCCGGAGTGAAGGCGGATGTCCGAGGCAAGGCAGGCAAATTAGGCCCAAGTATTCATGTGTTCTCGACGGGCATACGATTTACCCAGTGCAGGGTGTTGATCTCAAAATCCGGGCATCCGAATTGTTTACTTACTGTAAAGCTAAAACTTAGCCGTCGATATTGGCTACGTCTTTGTTTTGATCAGTGCGAGATTGGCGCGTCATCATGTTTATGCGCGAGTGGCAATCTCTCGGGATGATGCTGGGACGATGACGGCAACATCAGATAGATTTGGGTGGTGAAGGAGTCCCTGAATGCGTCATGTGGACATTCGGGGTCTTGCTGTCCTCCAAGACATCAATGTGACACAAGTGCAAGAGGGTCTGGCGTAGGAAGATCGACATGATGACCAGTCGAGCAACCACAACATTCGAAGAGAAACAGGGTGTGGTGCCTGACACCAATCGTCATGGTCCCGGGAGGATCGACACGAGACGAGGTGGAAGAGGGTGCAGCACGCGTGCCAACGGTAAGACCAAAGCCGGGAATCAGGGACCCTTGGGCCCTGACTGACAGAAAAGGGGTGCGAGCAGACACATGGTTTGATAGTGGGTCGAGAAAGTCGTGGACGGTCGATTGAGGCCGCAGCGGTCAAGACGCGTCGATAATTATGGACAATAACAAAGGAAAGCTGCAGGCAGAAGAGGAGAGCAGATATTATGACGAAGCCAGAGCTGGGTATATTTCCCGAAGTGAGACTCATCGGTTCCAGAGCTTCAAGTAAAGTTCAAGAGAGTGCGAACTGAACAGAGCGCTGCCCAGAGGTGAGATCAAACGAGAGTCAAACATGCATCGGAGGACCTGTGGCAGACGACGCCACAGAGCGTTGGACGAAAGCCTCCTGACTTTGACGATGGAAGAGAGGTCACCCACCACACCGCACCGTGCTACTGAGAGTGTGGGTGGGAATTGTGTGGTTAGTGGGGCGACAGCGGGTGGGAAGTGGATTCCGAGACGCGCTTTACTCGTGTCGCGCTAATCTAAGAGGGGAAATACAGTAAACAAATGCGTCACTCAACCGCGCCTGCCCTCCTTTCTCGTGCCTACCAGAATCTGCCATTTTTTGTTGGTCATTAGCAGGCAGCATTTTGCGAAAGAGGCAGAACTGTGCAGTTAGGGTTGAGAAATAGGCAGCACTGTGACGTTCAGATCCATCCAAGGCTGCGATAAAACAAAACACTGTAGTCCCAAGTGCTATTGATAGGTTCACTTCACGCTCGACCACGAAAAGTGGCACCGCGTTTCGTGCCTGAATGGAGCACGTTGGACTCCCAGTGCCTGCCATCTTTCCCACTGCCAGCCACCGGCACCCCCAACCAAAGTATCCTGAGCACTCATTTCTTTAGCATTGGATACCTGTACTTGGAAAAGCACTGACCTTCCCACCCCCGTCTTCGTCCCCATCCCTGACCACTCACACCCGCCGCGCGCACAGAAACCCCAAGGCCACTACCAACTCCCAGCCAAACTTACTGAGAACCACCACGACCTGCTGTCGCTGCCGGACACTCTTCACATCTTCGTGCCTCCTCCATTCCAGCTGCCATTGTTTTCTTTCGCCACCAGCCTCATCCCACGTTTGCCAGCTACCACTTTGTTCCCGACAAAGCCCCATCGATTTCGCCCCCATTGCGCGAGCCCAACAACATTCTGAGCATGACTTGAGGGGGGAAGTGTGACCGCAAAGTGAGGCTTGAGTGCGCGAGTCCCGAGCCGCGACTTGCTTGTCTGGACAGCCGACGATACGACGAAACGAACCATCGCAAATAGGTCATGAGATCGTAATCTTGCTTCCTGCTTCAACTGGGAAAGCAACTATACCATCATCACCGACAGCATAGCATCATCGTTGTCCTTCGACCTTCCTCTCAGTGCTCTTTCCGCAACCTGCAGTAGCGCCCCCGACTTGCGCTGCAGCTGCGACATTCGTGTCTCAGAGATCGCCAGAGCAGAGACATCGTCTCCCACCTGGCTCTTGCCATCTCAGCACCATCTCGAACTTGCCCAACAGCTTTGACATGCTGTGATCTGGTCATCACTGCTTGTTGTTCTGAACGGCGCTGCTCGCCTCTCTACCTTCACTTTTGCCAACATAAAATCACAAACCCAGCTACCAACCTCCATCGTCCAGCCGTCAGCAGACCTCTGGGCTTGAGAGTTGGTAATATCACATGCCGACATCCTCACTGGTAGACTCGACACATTCTTCTAGCGAGGCGCAGTCTGGCATTCTCCTGTAACACAACAGTGGCCAGCCCAGTAGTGTTATATACACCCTCGACAACGCGCCTCCATTCCTGAATCGCCTTTAGGCCGCGTACCCTCGACCTCTCAAACATCACATTCCAGCGAAATCACCATGTCATTCTCCCATGGAAGCGAGGGCGGCACCTTGGCATTGCCATCACCGACCCATGCACACCATATGGACGTGTCTTCCGCTGTCCGGAGCTTGCGGCGGTCAATGTCTCGATCACCCTCGACCAAGTTTCTCTCCCGCTCAAACTCCAACAGTTCTGACAGCACCAACTCACAACAACCATCACCACAGTCGCCTTGCCGTCGTTTTGGGTTAACGCCTCATCGTCGAGCTTCACCCTCTAGCCACGCCCAGACTGCACCGCCGTCGACTTTGTTCGCATCCTCTACCAACGCGCCGCAAACACCAAACTTCCCTTCCATCCGACCTAGCGGGCGACTCTCCCTTCGGTCTGCCAAATCTGCAAAGACAGCAACACCGTCACGCCCACTCTCGCGGCTGAGAGCATCCCCCAAGAGTCCTCTGAGGCGCGCCTTGAACTCGAACAACGACTGTGGTAACTCCTCGCTCAGTACAGTGTTCTCGGCGCCGCAGCCTTCATTAGGCCAGGAGAACGTTGCCACAGTCGCGCGCAGCCCACCGCGGCGCAGGAATCTTGAGAAGCCTTCTCGTCACAGCCTACACTTGGATGTGTCGGGCGCGTCGCAGCACGCCTTCCTGAAAGCGCTGGACGCTAACAAGAGCCCTTCCATGACTGCGACCGGTGCGTTGAAGCGCAGTGATGCGACAATGAACCTCGACCAGCCGAATCAAGGAAGCCCTGTTGCGAAACGACGCAGTTTGCACGGCTTCTCCAGTCTTGCACAGCCAGACGAGATGACTGCTGCCAGCCCTAGAGCGATGCCTTCGAGGCGTAGTTTCGAAATTCACGAGGATTTGAACTCAGAATACGAGTTGACAGCGGCCGTCGATCTCCCGCGTACGGACCTTTTCACTTCCTCAGGCTCTGGCTCAACAGTACCGCAACGTTCATCCTCTTTGCGGAAGACCACCTTGCAGCAAAGGTCGTTGACCAGGCGATCAGGCGAGCGCCAGCTTGCACAGATGACGGCTGATCCCGCTTCACCTGCAAGAAGCAGGCCACGCCTCTCCTCCGAGCACTTCCTACCTCCGCAAGCGACTCGTGAGAGCATCTTCAGTTCTAAGATTCCCCTGCCAAGCGCATCAGCCCACGTGGTTGAAGCTAGTAGGCCCCATCCCTTATCGAAGACCTTGACAACTTCGTCATCCGGAGGCAGTCTTGAAGAAGAGCAACCGTCTTTTTATGCGCCAGCACCAGCAAAGGCTTTCGAAGCCTCTAAACCTCACCCCTTCTCCAAGTCTCTCCCAGTTGGAGCAATGCGTCCGAATGCACGAGCACTACACGACCATAACAAAGTTGTCTCCACACCGAATGGGTCAAATCAGCTCTGGCTCGGCGCTTTCAACTCGACTGGACTCATCTCGAAAGTCAACCGCAATTTCGAAGAGGAGGCAGAGAAGAAGATCGTGCCGCCAGACACCCCCTGCAAGAAGCATTCGAACCCTTTCGCCACATACCCCCCAAAATTCGCCAGTGTCTTGAAGAAGAAGGAGAACAACCGCAAGTCTTTCGGTGGAATCCCTTCGACACCTTTCGGTGCAGCTGCTTCTCAGGCACCGGATACATTCGGAAAGCCTGGGAAAGGCTTGGCCATCTTCCAGCGGGGGACGGCATTGCGCAATTCGCGCCGTGGAAGTATTCTAGGTCTGGATGAGGAAGACCGCAAGTTTCTTGGAGACAGTCAGGATGCCGCTACGATGGGCGAAACCGATGTGCCGCCTACTCCTACGAGAAACACTCTCACTCCGAGCGGCAGTAATCTGAGCCAGCAGTCCTTGGAAAGCCCCAGCGCAAATCGAACACAAGCAGCACCAATGTCAGCCGTTCGACCTCCGATCTCTCGAGAATCTACGGGTAAGTCTACGTATAGGGATTTCGAGCTACCAGCGGATATTGTGGACGAGAAGCCATATGGCAATGCCGTGCCTGATTCCAACGGACTTGGACAGAACCCAGTCTCTACAATGTTGCCACCCTCTTCCTTTGGGAGATCCCGTTTCAAACAGGACTCCCGTGTTCCCGTACCTCTCCTATCCGTCACAACTTCCTCCAACGCGCCGAACGGTTCGAATGCTAAGATACAATCCGCGAATCCAGCCAGCCCAGTTGATGGACGACGAACACCGCAAACACCCCAGGAGGGATATTTGCCATGGGATACAAGCAGACTGTCGATATCACAGACAGCCAGCGGGGTCGCCCCTGATGCGATGCCACCACCAATGACTCCCACCGGCGGCCGCGACTTGCGGTCATCGACAAGCATCTTTGTGACTCCCGCCAATGTCCGAACGCAAAACCTTGATGTCGACTCCAGCTTGACCGGCAGATTTGACAAGGTAGAATATATCGGCAAGGGCGAGTTCTCAAGCGTCTTCCGAGTTTCCGTTGCCAATCACCGCCAGAATGCTCTGGATGCTCTTTCCGGCACGCCACAGCTTGATGCTTCTCATAGCCCTGCCCGCGGCTCCATTTTTGCTGTCAAGAAGAGCCGACACCCGTTCCAGGGCCCAAAGGATCGCGAGGCGAA
>WNLN01000174.1:0-64916 GCA_021347865.1 Sarocladiaceae sp. CBMAI 1973
AGAATTGACTTACTGCTTCCCGCTGGACCTTCAGCCTTTCGAGCGTTGTATGAATGTAGCTCTCCAAACCATGAAGTTTGCACTTGTAGAAGTCCATCCTTGATAGCATGCTCGTGTGAAGTTGCTCGACCATCTTCTCCTGCTTCTGTACCGCTGCATTCTGCTCTTCTGCCTCAAACTTGACCCTGTTGCTCCAGAACATCTCCATGCCCTTCTCCATCTCCCTAGTCAATGCCAAGAACGCCTTCGGACTCTTCCACATCACATGTCCGTGACACTCCACTAAATCTCTGCTTAAACCGTCGATCTCCAATAGTCCGTCTTGGAAGTACTGCTCTGTTTCTTCAACTTCGTTTCGTAGGCTGACAGCGTTCTCCAGCCGGCGAAGCCAGTCACGAGCTTCCCGTTGCTTCTTGTCGTTGTCGGGGCTGAGGTCGTAGGACAAGATGATGGTTGGCAGAAGAAGAGGATGAGCGATCTCACCCGAGGCAACACAAGCTTTGAGGTGTTCCAAAGCACGAACAATGTCAGAAGAGGGGGTTCCTTTGAGGTATCCGGTTGTGATCCGCGTTCGGAAGGAGTGAGAGAGCAACATCTCCCAACCACGAGTCTTTCCTTTCTTACGCACATCTGACTTGCGATGAATGATGTCTGTGGATCAAAGATCAGACTTGCAGACCAAAACAAGATATCAGAGACAAACAACTTACGGAGATGGGGGTCTTCCATATTTCCATCGTGCATGCACCAGAAGAATGGACCGACAACTGCTGACGTCTCAATGCCTCTCATTGGCAAGTGCAGCGTCTTGATCATAGCCTCATACGACTCCTTTGGAAGAGAGATCGTCCTTGGCGAGAAGGTATTGTTATCTTTCGCATTGAATTGGACGCTGAAAAGCACATAGTGAGTGAGTTGCACAAAACGAGAAGTCACAAGTCAACTCACACTAGTCTTACACCGCTTAGCATCGTTGCTTGATGCTCTGGCGGCTCAAACGCCCCCTGTGACACCAAGAGTGTCAGCATATATCATTAGATCATCTTGTAGTTTCTTACTCTTCTGTGAAGAAAGTTCTGGAACTCATCTGGCGTCAACGGATGTTGTTCGCATGAGTTATGTGAAGGATCCTGTTCAAACAGCTGGTTAGTTGCAAAAGCGTTCATCAGGAGGTCAATTGACGCTGACCGTATAATTGAACATTTCCACATATGTCGTACTTTCTTCCACCGTTCGGCACTCGTTCACGTGCAATTTAAACATGTAGTCGTCCATCTTGGCTTCGGCAAACGCAGGTCTTAGTGGGAAGGCTTGGCAATATTTGGCGAGGTCTGGAATGTGTGTGTTGCTCTGTTCGCATATCGCCAGCCAATGCTGCCGTCCCAAACGCTTCAGATCCAATCGAAGAGAAGGAAACGGTACAAATAACAATCGAGAAGATATCGCCAGTCTATCAATGTGTCGCCGACTTCCCTGTAGTCGTGATTGTGGGAGAGTAGAGCCTCAGTCCTGAGTGTGGGGATGCTGACACTGTGGATGGAGGCCGATCAGAAACGGCCCGCTGCCCCGCACTTCCCGCCTCCCGCGCGCGCGCGAACACCTCTTGCCTACAAGTTCAATTCATTACGCCCATTGGACGGATGCTTGTTCCCAGCCACCGCCGTCGAGAGCTTGTAGGGCGATTCGAGTGAACAGTGAAGACCAGCCAAACGTAATGCATATTGATGATGGTATCGATATCCCCTTTTTAGGAATGAGACTATTGTGCCACGGCTCTTGCCCGAGCCGAATGAGTAGGCAACTACCTACCTCCTACACCTTGCAAACAGCCCAATCTGCCAGTCATAGATGCGCCAATGAGCGACACGTGGTAATCAGACCCGATAATCAGACCCGAGCCAAACAGCGACATGAAAGCGAAGCACATATGTACGCTACTACAGCACCTCCTCGCGCCAGAACCAGCGTAGCCTGAAGGCAGCTTGCTCAGAACTCCGTGAACATGTATCCGTACCTAGTGTCGCGGTCAGTGAATGCTGTCCCCAGAGAGTATCCTAATGTAACTTACTCGTCATTGCCCTTAGTTGTGCCATACTGTTCCACTTCTTCGGGGTAGCGGTCGAATTGACTTGCGTCACCGGCTCCTGCCTTCACTGGCGGTGTGTACGGCGCATCGATATCTTTCCGTGCCAGCCTGTCCCAAGTGACCTCGGCAAACCAGGGGTGACTCTTTACATCTTGTGAGCCTGCGTACAGGTTGCCTAGTCTCTTCGTCAAGTCTGCTGTGATGAGGCGCTCGAGAAGATTCTGCGCGTCGGGATTGATGTATGCCGGATACTTGATCTTTCCCTTGAGAATGTTTTCGTAGATCTTCATTGGCGAACCGCTATCCCAGAATGGCGTGTAGCCGCACAACATTTCGTAGATCAGAATACCTAGAGACCACCTAAGATGCATACCATTAGCACCGCGAATGCTTTCGCAAGCTCGAGTAATCTTACCAATCGACTGATTTGTTGTAGCCCTTGTTCGAAACGACCTCTGGGGCGAGGTAATCGGGCGTCCCGCAAAGCGTCCAGGTCTTGTCGGGGACCCGTTTGGCAAAGCCGAAGTCGGTGATCTTGAGGTGGCCGTGCCTGTCCAGCAAGAGGTTCTCTGGTTTCAAGTCTCGGTAAATGATGTTTTTGGAGTGTAGGTATTCGAGTGCGAGAGTCACTTCGGCGGCGTAGAACTTGGCCACGGGGTTCGGGAAACGCTGTCAATCAGTTTAGCTTACAGAGCTTTGCGATTGTAGTTGGGATGATTGGGCTTACGCCAGACTTTCGGAGAAGAGAGAATAGCTCTCCACCCTCGACGAAGTCCATGACCATGTAGAGGTTCTTGGTATCGACAAATGTGCCCCATAGGGTAATGAGGAAGGGGTGCTTGACGTCGCTGAGCATCCGGCGCTCATCGTTGGTATGTTCGACCTGCTTCATCTTGACGACCTGCGCCTTCTTGAGTACTTTGACAGCGTAGAACCGCTGGTTGTGTTTGGATTGCACGAGGTGGACTCGACCGAAACTACCGGTTCCCAGTGTCCTCAGAATATCGAAATCTGCCAGGGAGTATTTGCCCTTCGTAACGCGAGGCAGCGAGCCGCCCTGGCTGGGCTGCTGCTGGTGGCTACTCTTCTGGACGGCATCGGATTGCTGCTGTTGTGTACTCGGCGGTTGCTGCTGCATCTGAGACTGCATTGTCGAAGTCTGCTGCTTGGGCTCGGTGCCAGGGCTGACAATTGGCGTCAGAGAAGCCTGCTGGCCTGAGGTCGGAGGTGCGTGGGTATTGGTGTGATCGTTGCCCGCCGCTGCAACGTCATTCTCGGGGGGAGGGCTAGCTAGGTTGTTGGCGGTGTTGCTCTTGTTAGAGGCTTGTACGGCGTCGGCTTCAGGGCTCCCAACGATCGCGACGTGGTTCGAATTGTCACCGGTAGCAGCGTCGTTGGACTCGGGATTGGAAACAGCTCCGTCAAGGACCATAGGGTCAGGCTGCTGCGACTGGATCTGCGACTGCTCTGGTTGCTGGTCCTGCTGAGCCCCGCTGGTGGCCGGCTGCTCTTGCGCCGAAGCGGGGACAAAGGGAGAGACGCCTGGCGCAACAGTGCCGGGACTCAAAGATTGGACGGAGGCAGGGATACCGGCGTCGAGGTGACCAGACTGGGGAAGAAGCTTGGACTGCTTTTCCTTCTCGGATAAAGAAGAATTGACCTGCTGCTGGGACTGTGAAGGAGATTGAGACTCGGACTGCGAAGGTGATTGCTGCTTGTGATGGTTGGCGTTGCTGCTTAGGCGGTGGCGGTGGAAGAAACCGGTCTTGGTGGGTGTGTTGGGGCTCTTGGGGCCCTGAGCGTCCGCGGGGTCGTCCTTTGTCCGCTTCTTCTTGAGAAAGCCTAGTGTAGGCATGAGGAAAGACTTGAGGGGGGGAACACGGACTGAGTAGAAGAAAGATGTGGAGACTGAGGGGAAGAGGAGGACACGAGAGGATAAGAACAGCTTGATGAATGTCTTAGTGGCTGATTGGATGAATGAATTCGATGATCATACAGAAACCTCGGTGAGGATGGGTGATGCTTCGGTGCTAGTGGAGATGGCCTAGTGAAAGAGAGAGGTCGAGGTACAGCTAAAGCGATGTTGACGAGGGTTTGGTGGTTGGATTGCGACCGGGGGCGGGGGCAGCGGAATGGATCGAGGGAGGAGGGCGATGACGGCAGAGCGGCGTGTGCTCAGACTGTCCAGCTCTGCAAGCCAAGAACCTTTCAATTGATCAATTGAGGACTCGGACTCGAGCTGGAGCCAGACGAGGACAGTGAATGGGCGAGCAGGCTGATGTAGCCTAGACTCTGCGATGCGATGCGAATCGATGCAGGCTTGCTGCAAGCCAAATGTCGTGGTCCAGCTGTCCGCCGCTGAGTCGCAATTGCGTGGGGGGCGAGGCGAGGGCGATCGAGATTAGACAAAGTGACAGATACGATACGTCAGTGGATGAATGGGAAGCAGACGACGTCGATCAATTGATGTACCGAAAGAGGAGGCCAATTTGTCGACGCGATTCAGTTGTTGTAGTGCGCAGAAGACCCCGAAAAGTAGCGGATGAGTGATAGGAAACAAGGTTTGCAGGAAGGAAACACAAAGTGAGCTGATGGGATGGACGCAGCGCAGTGTTGGTGAACAGACAAGGTTCAATGTTTGGCAGCCTGGAGTCCGGGCAGCACCGAACTGGATTGAACTGCACTGAATTGAGCTTCGAGCTTGGCCCACACAAGACAAGACAGGACACGACAAGGTCCAAGTGACAAGGGACAAGAAAGCCGTCACAGTGGAGATGGGGAGCTGGGATGATGGAGTTGGAGATGGAGATGCGGCCCAGCTGAGAAGGATTCGAGGGCTGCACCAATTCCGACCAGCCACCCATTAAGGATCCGCCGATTCGATCCCCAGCTTGGGGTGCCATATTCCAACAGCTGTTCACCACCTTAAAGCAGTCCGACATACCACATTTCAAGTGACAATGACAACCGTCTAAAACGGTTAGATGGCAACGGTTGGGTCAACGTTGAATGTGCGTCGCTACTGGCTTCTTAGTGTCAGCTCAATCGCGATGGGGACCTTATGTTTCGGTACAAACTGTGAGCCGCCGAGTTTGCGGGAACGTAGTCAATTTTGATGGTATGCATTCATTTTCAACTCCTAACCTGCTGATGACACAGACCTCATTGTTCACATGAAAGCATCTAGCCATTGAGTCAGAAATCAGCTGCAAACATGATATGAAATATGGTGGAAGATGCCACCCCAATCCCGGTCCCCTTCTCATTCTGCTACTTGTACGCCTTTTGTCTCCATACACTGGCGGCCACTCTCAAGATTGCTTGTCTTGAGCTTTTGTGGCCATCCATATTCCCAGTTCAGAGCAAGCTTAGAACCTGTGGCTCTTGGACTTGGCGCGGTATGCTGTGTATCCAACGTACGCACCACCAACCAGCATGATGAAGAAGATGATCTTCATGAAGAACCATGTCCAGCTACCGCCCTCACGCGACTTTTGGTTCTTCACCTTGTTCTTCGCCGAACCACGGTTCTTGCTGCCTGAAGTCGATGAACCCCTGCTGCCGGGTGTCTGGTACAGGTTCTTGGCCTTGACGGAAATGATGTCGTGGTTGTCGCTCAGCTCGCCAGTCTCGGCACTGAAGCCGAGGTATGCAACGTTGGGGATCGCAGGGGGGCTTTCGACGTCGAAGCACAGCTGGTACTCTCCGTCCTTCTTGTACTGGAGCTCGAGCTTGAGCTGCTTGTCCTGGAAGTAGGTGAGGCGCAGCTTGGTCGGGACGCTGGAGTGTCGGATACCACGCGCCGAGCAACCTGCGAGCTCTTGGTCCTTGCCGTCGGTGTTCTTGTCGTAGCGGGTCTGGCCGTCGCCCATCATAGCCATGACATAGGGGAAAACGACACCGGGGCGATTGTTCTTGTATGTGTCAACGAAGAGGCCGAGACCCTCGAAGTTGTCGGCGTGGCCGAAAACAGGTCCGAACTGTCCACGCTGCTTCGTCACCCACATGGCGAAGCCGTCGCCGTAGAGTTGGTTCTTGCCGGAAATCTTGAATTCCACCTCAACTTCCCAGTTCGTTGCCGTCAGAGGCACACGAGAGAAAAGCCATCCCGTTTGCGAGGGTCGGTCGGATGTCAGACGAATGTATCTGTCCCACAATCAGCATGCTTGCCCCTTACGACGACAATGCCCTTGCCATTCCACGTTAATACGTACGAGTCGGTCCGAATGATGGTGTCTCCTCCAAAGTCGAACCATCTGCTGGTCATATCAGAGTCGAGGTAAGGCTGTCAGGTTCAGGTCGATGTCAGTATCGCCGATCGAATTCGCACGTGATGAACTTCTATAGTGGCGACGAACCTGTTGCAGCGTGTGCGTTCGCAGCTTTGAGCATTGTTAGCCAAGTAATTCCACGATTGGATATATCGCAAATTCACATACCGAGATACTCTTGATGTCAGCATCATCTTGTGCCTGCGCCGGCCAAGCAAAGGCCGCGAAGAGCACCGCCGACAAAGAGGACAACCGCATGATGGAAGGTCGATGCGCGCGGGGTGTTCCGTTCCTAGGTCCAAGACTCGCAAACAAAAGAAACAAAGCCCTCGTGGAAATGTCGTAGGGGTCGGTCCGGAGGGATAGCCCAAGAATGCAAAGAAGAAGAAAGGGAGGGCTCGCCGAAGAAAGTTGTGGACTGGTTGACGCTGAGGGACGTGAAGCTAGGAGCCACCAGCTGTCCTCAAGCACCTGTACCTTAGCAGCGACCCTCGTCCAAGAAAAGGGACACGGTTCAGCCACAATGACAGGTCCAGAAGAACGCCCCCTGCTTTAGTGCGCCACAAGCACTAGCCACATTTCGGTACAGCCTTGCCGCAACATTTTAGAGCCTTTCGAAGCTTTCCGATCCATGACATAGCTCTTCTTGTTCCGCCCACGCCAGTCCAGAATACCCCTTCCTTTCACGCCAAACACACACAAAACATCGCAATAATGGATTCAGCAAGTGTCAAGCAGCAACTCATGCAGAAGGTGCAGGTCGAGGCCCAGACTGCTAACCTGCGCATGCTCCTCGAGGTATGTCCAATGCAGATGCACAAGATCTGTTGTGGCCCAGATCACCCCATGCTAATTTGTCGACTTCCAGAAAATCCAGGAGAACTGCTTCGAGAAGTGTGTTCCCAAGCCCGGCGCCTCCCTATCGAGCGGTGAGCAGACATGCGTCACGACATGCATGGAGAAGTACATGCAGGCATGGAACCAGGTCAACTCGGCATTCATCAACCGCGTACGAGCTGAGCAGGGTGGCCTCTAAACAACACGAGGCGGAAAACGAAGTGAACCAGGACTGCGAAACACTAGCGACTCGGTATCCGGAGTAGATTGTCGAGTGCTCCGAGAAGGGCATGTGTATATGTAAGAAAATGTATGACTATTGGCTATGTACAGCATCATAGAGGGGAAAGGCATGGCTATAGGTTTCGGTGGCACTTCTACGGTCGTCTTCAATTGACATGTACAATCAGAACGCTGCGCATAGCTCGCGACACAGGATTCGAGTCCGTCCTGCGTTCAAGGTGATCTTATTCCGTTGGGAACCCGGTCTACTTAGATCGAAGAAAGGATGCTTTGGAAACGAAACGCTAATAGTGTTACAATCTATGCCGTTCTATACAATAATCTAGAATCGCGAGATATCGCGCCCAAACACCCAGGTGATGAACCAATAGACCGGAATCAGGATCTTGTTCCTGATGCTCATGCTTTTGGTGAGGTACGCCGTGCGCCAAAGGATCCAAGCTGGCCACCCCTTGAGCTCATCCGCTGAGCTCTGATGGATTGCCCTCCAGCTTCCCAAGTACGCCATGCTACCCAAGTTCCGAAACTTGAAATCTGGCCCGTCGGCAATGTCGCCTTTGTTCAACCTCTTGGCCAGATATGATGCCTGCTGACTTGCTACTTGTGCTGTGGCGGGAAGGCTGGTGCCCTCAATCTTGGCGCAGTCGCCGATTGCATACACGTCAGGTAGTACGTTGGTAGCGCCAGATGAATCCTCAACTTGTAACCGCATGTGGCCGTCAGTGACGAGACTGCCCGTCTTGGAGTCTTTGACGAGCTTGCCCACGCCGTCGACGGGGGTCTCCGTCAGTCCGGAGATCAATGGGTTCTGCATAAGACCCGTGCTCCAGACAACGATGCCTGCTCCAATTTCCTTCTCTTCTTCCTTGATGTCCAAGAGAAGAATATCGCCGTCGCGGCGAATCCGTTGAATGTGGTGTTCTGTCCGGACTTTGATGCCTTGCCGAGAGAACATGTCTGTGGCATATGAAGCAAGGTTCTGATCGAACATTGGTAGTACTTTCGGTGCGATGTCGTAAATGGTGATAGACACGAACTCGCCCATGCCTGGGTAGAGCTTCTGGATGTCCTCATGTACTAGGTCGTGCAGTTCGGCAGCAAACTCGATTCCCGTGGGACCGCCTCCTACGACAGCGAAGTGAAGTAACTTTCTTCGTTCCTCATCTGTCGTTGTTGGTAGAGATGCTCGCTCGAAAGCCTGCAAGATGTTCAAGCGAATGTTCCTTGCATCACCGATGTCTCGCAAGAAGCAAGCATGCTCTTTGACACCCTCGATGCCAAAGGTTTGGCTGTAGCAGCCCACGGCTAGCACAAGCTTGTCGTACTCAACCTCAAATTCCGGCCCTTTCGTCAGGGGCACATCCGTTCGTCCTCCGGCATCTGGGTTCAAGTTGGCCTCGAGGCGGATGGTCTTGCGCTTGAGGTCGATGTTCGATGCCCAGGCTTGGTGGAACTCGTCGAGCTGGAGACGGCGCACTGGTTCAATAGCTGCACGGAACTCTAGTGTTCCGACGGCAGTAGATGCCAGGAGCGGTGTGAAGACGAAGTGAGAGCGAGGAGAGATGATGGAGCGGGTGAACTTGGACTTGTCGAGAGAACGAGCGGCGGCGTAGCCTGCCCAGCCAGAGCCGAGGACGACGACTTTCTCTTTCTTAGTTTCTATTTCCTGTTAGTGAACTGCAAGACCGGACACATCGTTTGGACTTCGATATTTACTTTGACTTGAAGATGAGCTCGGGGTGAGTGTGCTAGCGTGTCTGTAAGACGATACCAGTGTGGATGGCACAGGTTTCGAAGAGGCAGCGATCAACGCCGGGCGAGAGAGGATCCCAGATACCCCCATTGTGATTTAACCACTGAGAATTAATTTGACAGAGACAAACGGTTTCATGTCTTCGGCAGAAAAGTATCTGAGAGTAGGGGCCATGACATTTTTCTAGCGACTGCAATGATGTCGTCACATGCCTGAGAGCTCCATCATTGGCACTAACAGCGGATAGCTCAGGTCCATTCTGTTGGAATCTCGGTCCCTTCGGAGTCCGGATGCGCGCGTGTGATGGCAAAAGCCTTTCCGTCAATCAAGCGTCCCACCAATGGCTCTTGGTTTTCTGGCGATTACTGATCAGGGATTACGGGGACCGGGGACGTCTGTTGATGCCGGACGACAGGGCTGAGGATCTGCGAAAATTGGCCGGAGCTGGTGTTTTTGTATCATCACGCGGCTGTCCGGATTCGCCCGTGAAAATTGAAGGAAGCCCTGCCACTCCCCGTCCGTAGAGTCTGCCTAGGCGGCTTGATGTGCATTCTATTAGGCTTTTGACTCAGATTCTGAAAGCCACTCAACATTCTATGAACATATGTAGGCAGATGAGCGAGCTGGCTTCCCAAGGACACCTACTTAATTCCTCAGCACAGCACTGCGAGCTCAACTGGACTGGACTGGACTGACACAATTTTCCCAATGATGCTGCACGAAATTTCGTCGCCAATTGATTACAATGGGAGTTGCATATATCATTTGAGGATCAGACAAGCACTTTGAAATTCTCGAGGCTCACAAGGCTAATAGATTGTGTGATGTAAGTGCATCAAAAGGTACCCGCTCCGATGCCGCCTATGAGGTATTCTCAGCTCCAACCAACCTTAATCATCCATAAACTGCGCAAATAAACCATAAGTCATTCTTTGCATCCAGCCTTCCAATATCGCATCCAGCCTTCCAATATCGCATCCAGCTCGCAAATATGGCACCTCAATCACCAGTCGACTATGGCGTCTACCTCGTGACCGACTCTACACCAGCTATTCTGGGTGAGAAGGATCTCGTTGATGTCGTCAGACAAGCTCTCAAAGGCGGCGTCACCTGCGTCCAGTATCGTGAAAAGTTGAGTAGCGACAACCGCGCAGCCGCAACAGAGAAGGCCAGGAAGTTACATGCCGTAACGAAGGAGGCGGGCGTTCCTCTGCTCATCAATGACCACGTTGACATTGCTGTGGAAATTGGCTGCGAAGGCGTGCACATTGGACAGGATGATATGGGTAGGTGAGATCGCTGACTCTTTTTCGCGTTCTGGTCTGCGAGCCCAATAGCTGACAAGAGTTTGCGATTAAGGCTATGAGCAAGCGAGAAAGCTCCTTGGACCGAACAAGATTATAGGCGTCACTGCTAGCTCGAAAGAGGAGGCTCTCAAAGCTTGCCAGATGGGTGCAGACTATCTCGGCATCGGCACTGTATATGCCACACAAACGTGTGCTAACCCTCAATCACTTTTATGCTCAGAACGTTGAACTGATGAAGGCTGCAGTAAAAAGGACACAAAGTCCATCATCGGCACAAGTGGTGTGCGTGACATCCTGTCGGAAATGGTCGCAGCTGGCTACGGCCATGTTCCAACAGTCTGCATCGGAGGCGTCAACGCCTCAAATACCGCTGCTGTACTCGCAGAGGCTGCTTCACCGGAGAAGAGTCTCGATGGCGTTGCAGTCGTCAGTGCCATTGTCGCAGCTGATGATCCTGCCGCTGTGTCAAGAGATCTCTCGGGTCAAGTTGTCGTTGCAAGAATACCGGAAGTGATCAAGAAAGTGGCCGATACTACGCCTTTGTCGCATAATATGACAAACCTGGTGAGATATGCCTTGCTGCTAACCATCAAATGATCTCAAGACTTACAGAGGACTTCTTCAGGTCGTGCAAAATTTCGCTGCTAATGTGGCTCTCGCCGTGGGAGCCAGTCCAATCATGGCCAACTACGCCGAGGAGGCAGCAGACTTGGCCAAGCTGGGAGGTGCTCTTGTCGTCAATATGGGCACCGTCACACCCGATGGTCTCAAGAACTACAAGCAGGCACTTGAGGCATACAACGCTGCTGATCGTCCAGTAGTCTTAGATCCGGTTGGGTAAGTACATCATCATCTTCAAGATATTCAGTGCGAGACTGACAGCGAAACAGAGCTGGCGCAACGGCTGTCCGTCGCAACGCTGTGAAGGAACTCCTTGCCGCTGGACACTTCACAGTCATCAAGGGCAACGAAGGCGAGATCCAGACCGTGCATGGCGCAACAATTCAACAACGAGGTGTTGACTCTACGTCATCCCTATCTTTGGGCCAAAAAGCTACCTTGGTCTCATCTCTGGCACGCCAACGCAACACAGTCGTTCTTCTGACTGGCAAGACGGACCTTTTGAGTGATGGACGTCGCACATTCCGCGTCGACAACGGCAACGAGATGCTCGGCATGATCACCGGAACAGGATGTACGCTGGGTACTACAGTCAGCGCCATGGCAGCAGTAGTCCCGAAAGGAGGAGACGTGCTCGCCGCTGCCGTTGCCGGAACCGCTTTGTTTGGCATCGCAGCGGAAAAGGCTGCAGCCACAGCAGAGGTCCGAGGCCCGGGAACCTTCGTGCCTGCTTTCTTGGATGAGCTGTACTTGACACGGAAGGCCACAGCTGAGGGAGACCTGAGTTGGTTGAAGATGGTGAAGGTGACAGCAGTCGACGCAAATGAGAGCACCACATGATCAGCTGGAGTGACACTATGAGCAAGAATATGCTATAGCCTCACAAACATCGTGGGGCTCCGCGCAAGATCCTTTGGATTCAATGATGATGCTCTGCATACCTTGAGGAGGCAACACAGGACAAAAAATCTGGCTTTATGGGTTTATACCCCACCTTCATACATATAAAAATTGTTGATTTCATGCAAGCTGTAGTGCTTTCGACGATTCTACTATGGCTCAGATTACTGCAACATGGCGTCTAGACTCTCGCCAAGCACCTCCTCAATCTGTACAATCCATCTGTGCGTCTCTCTCTCCACAACCTCGTCATCATCTTCTTGAAGCTCACTGATGCGTGGCAGCATCTCGTGGAGCATGGCGAGCCACTCCTCGCCCAACCTTCTGGTCAGCTCCTGCTCGCACTTGACAGCCGCAAGACGGACAGCAGTGTGCTCCGATTTGAGGTGCTTCAGCAAAGCGGAGTTGAGCTCCTTCTGATGCGTGTTGGAGTCGGCAGCCGCAGCGAGCTCGACCACTGTGGGAATGAGATCTGGGGTGAGGTCAACTGATGGTGCATGGAGGAACTGGTCCATCAGGACCGGCAGCACAGCACCAAAGTGGGAAGGGGATTGCCAGAAGTCGTCCTGATCATGTTCAAAGCACTTGGACAAAGTGCTGAGAATGCGGCCCCAGAGCTGGCGGTCTTGTGCAGAAGCTGGCTTGAGACTACCCAGAATCTTGACGGCATCGTCCAAGATGTATGTGGCGTAATTGGTAACAATAGACTTGAGAGTTCCGAAGAACGTGTCGAAGAAGCCGTAGAGGCTCTCCAGGCGGAGCTTGCGTCCTGAAGTATCCTTTTTGGGCAGTCCCGAGCTCGACCATTCGACGAAGTGCACGAAAATGGGTCGGAAGGCAGCATCATTCAGCTTGTAGATCATCTTGAGGGCCTGGTCGTTCACGCTTGACTCGATAGCAGCCAGCTCTTGTGGGTCGTTGCCAATGCTGTCGGACGACTGGCTCTGGCGTCGCAGATCGAAGGCAGTGGTGATGATCGTTGAAAGAGTAGAGGTATTCTTTGCAATGGTGCTCTTGGGGTGCTTCTCGATTGCCGTACCAAGCACATTTAGGTATTCAGTAACAGCCTGCGTCAAATTAATCTTCTGCCTCGTTCCAGAACAATGATCAGCACTTACCAAGAAGCCTGCAGATGTTGCTGAGCTCCAGTTCTTCTCCAAGCTGTTGAAGATCTCCTTGGCCTCCATCCTGCGGGCCAAGAACTCGAGACATGTGGTACGGCTCTCGTTTGCCTCATCACCGAGGCTGGAGACTGCAGATTTGTTCGACACCTCGAGGATGCGCTGCAACTGGTTCGAAAGCATATACGGCAAATGTTCTGCCAAGGCGCTGAAGAAGCCGTAGACAGCAGAGTGCAGCTCGACATCTTGCTCGTCCCCTTCGATGCTCTCGCTGAGGTATGCAATAGCTGTAGGCAGTGCAATTGGCAGAACTGGCACAATAGCATCTTGCAAAACATCCACCAATGAAGTGAGACACAGAAGTGCCATGACACGCAGCCTGCGCTCCTTTTGGCCGAGGCAGTGCTCGCCTGCGATCGTGGAAGCGGCAGCAACAACAGCCTCGACATCCTTCTTTCCATACTTCTCGGCGATCTTGTCCACACAAGTGACAGCTGTATGTTTGTAACGAATGTCTGAGGACTCGCGGATTGCAGCAGTCAACTGTGGCAAGAAAGCCAGCAGCACCTTTCTTGAAGTCGCATCGTAGTTGCTCTCCTTCTCCACCCTAACTTCCAGAGCGCGCAGGACCTTCTGGCGCAGACCAAGATCTGGTCTATCCAGGAGATCCTCGACGGCTCTGACAAATTCTCCGATAGAGAGCAGATCAAGTAGGTTTGCAAGTGCGGCACCGCAACGACTATGAAGGCTCTTGTTGTCCTTGACTGTGTCCGCAAGCATGAGAATACGCTCGAGAAGCATTGCGTACTGGCCGCGAACTTCGGAAGCTTCCATGTCATCCTGGTCGGCCAGCTTCTCGATCTCCGACTTGAGTTTCTTGCTAGACAGGAAGCTCGGGAAAGCTGTAAGCTGGCGCAGAGCGACCTGATCCCTATCCTTCTTGCTGCCATCATCGGCGAGGCCAAGTAGTGTGAAGGAAATGCCAGGCTTGGGCTTGAACAGATCCGCAGTGAGATCAAGAAGCTGAATCAGAGTCTCAAGTTGCACCTCAACCCTGAAGCTGTTCAGGAGGTCCACGATGAAGGCCAGGAGCGCCTCGCTTGGGCCGTAGCGGTCAACAAGCATACTGACCAGCGCAAAGAGGAACTCGCGAGGACCGAGAGTCTCGACCAGAGCAACGAACAGATCGCGACGACGGTGTGCCGGTACGTGCTCATAGGCTGTGCTGAAGCTGACAAGAATGTCGGAAGCGCCTGCCACGGGGCCCTTGTCACCCTTGCGAAGTGACTGGATGAGCGGTGGGACTACCTCCTTGATAGTCTGAGACACCACATGAGCAGCGTAGTCGTCGCTTTGCCTCAGCACCGAAGTGCCCATGAATGTGAAGATTGGCATGACGCTGTGGAGTACCAAACTGGGGGCAGTCGAGGCCAAGCTTGCAATCAAAAGCAAAGCAGCGTTCTGGACAACTGGGCTGGACGACTTCTGAATGCAGTTGACGAGCAGATCGCCATAGCCACCTGAGGTATGAATCTCCAGCTTCTTGTTCTTCTGGTATGCAGGCATCATCGCCAACAAGCTGCGGAGGATGAGGTTCTGTAGGTATCCAAGCTCTGAGCCCACCACGGTTCTGAAGTGTTGGAGCTCGGACAAGGCTGAGAACAGACCATCCAGGAGCTCCGGGTGGTTGACAGGATCAGAGTTATCCACAAGCTGTAGGATGAAAGTGACCTTGCGAAGAGTCTGACTGAATTCGGGGGTAATCTGACTGACGATCGCTCGAGTACCAGTGGCAGAGCTAGATCGGCGGCGCTTGTTAGGCGGAGGCTCCGTGATCATCTTGGTGCCAGTCTGGATCGAGTCGAGGAATGAAGCCAGGATGGGTGTGGTGAGGGGTACGTTCTTGAGGAGATCTCCAGCTTCGGCTGGAACAATAGACTCCACGCCGTCAGCTTCGGCTGTCTGCTGAGACATCTCAAGCAATTGCTCTGCGACAGTCGCCTTTACACTGTCAGTAAGAGATGGCCACATAGTGCCGATCCTGGCGAACAGCGCTTGAACGAGGCCCTGTCTATGGGTGCCATTGGCATCACGGAGGTAATTGAGAACAAACTCAAGACCAGGGGAGTCATTAGCAACAACAATGTCGGCGAAAAGCGAGTCCATAACAGAAGGCTCGAGCTTCTCCGTAGCACAAAGCTCGTTCACCGAGTCATCGTTCAGGCTGGCCCACCATTGAAGAACAGAAAGAAGGTGCTGAGTTCTCGTTGTTCCCGCAACACTTCTGATTCCATTCAAGGACTTCAAAAGCCTCGCTTTGACTAGAAGCAGAGGGGTTGCAACAACATGCGAGGCAAAGAAGGAGAACAGAGCTTGACGTGCAGAAGACGAAAGGTGATCCTTCGACTCCAGAGAGGCGTCTGGCTTCGTCTGGAAGGTGCCTTTGTCGATGCCAGACCTCAAGACTTCGGTGATGTGTGCGGAGTCCATGACGCATTCTTCGATGGAGGGTAGGATCTGGAAGTGAAGCATACGAGCCACGACATCCGCTCCAACAGCAGCAAAGTCACTGCCCTTTCCATACAGACCACCTTTGCCCCAAATTGAGGTCATTGACTTAGCCGAAGCCGGGAGTGGATAAAGGCCAGTGATCACTGCAACCAGATCCGCAGCGGATTGACGAACGCGTTTTGAGGCATCCCCAAGCGCAGAGACACAGTAAGGAATCAGTGCCTGTACATCCTTCTTGTTCGTTCCATGTTCCTCCTTCAGCCGGTTCTTGACCATGTTGAGAGCCGCAACACGGGCGAGTGCGGGATGGGGTCCGCTCCAGACGCGGACGAAGAAGCCAAAGTAGGTGCAGTCACTCAATGCCGATGATCTCTTCAGCTTCGTGATCTGATCGAACTGGTCGAGCACAGTGGGGTTCGGGGTGCGATCGGCGATGATAGAGAAGAATAGATGGCTGAACTCATCGAAGAGATCCTCAGATTTCGATTTGAGGCAAGGAGACAAGCCTTCTTTGCGGGAGGCAAGCTCCTTGACAAGCGCGGCAAGATCTTGTGCTTGTCCGGCCTCGATAGCTTCGTGCTTCTGGTCTGCGTCCCCGGCGTCTGGTAGCTTCCGGGTTCGGAAGGACAAGTCCAACTTCATCTCCAGTTCTTCAATGTCGAAGTCTACCTCCTGGATAACAGTCTGGATGATATCCCCTGAGGGGCCCGTTGCCTGTGACAACTTAATCAGGGCAGATCCGAGCTCACGTCGCAGACTGCCTGTCTCATCGGTCGCGTCATCGAGCCTGAGGGCAGCCAGCAGTAGTGACTTGAAGATGACTGCGAGCTGTTTGTCCTTAAGAATGCGGCTCATCAAGATGGCCATGATAGTCGGCAGGCCTCGGGCATCTGACTTTTTGGTGAATCTTTCGATAAGTGCGAGACAAAGTCCGTTGGCGATCTTGTCAATCCTGCGTTCCTGGCCGATGTCGACCAGAAGAGCTCCGATATCAGGAACCTTCATCAGTGCCTTCGTGACCTTTGAGCTCATCTGCTTTGCAGACCTGAATTGAGCAAGAATGGTGAGGCACACGAGCGCAGGTCGGATAGTGTCGGAGGTCCAGCCGTGGACAGTCTGCTCCATGAACGCCGTCACTGCGGTGTCCTCCAAGCCAGCCTTGGAGACGAAGACTGCAATCGCCATGTACGAAGCAATTTGGACACCAGGCACTTTGCGCATAACAAGGGACTCGGCGAAAATGGGACCAACGCGGTGCAGCAATGCCTGTTCCTTCTCTCTCTGAACGACAGCACGGCCGGATTTGTTCGAATCGAGAATGCCGCTCAGAGCCTCGGTGATGACGCCACCCCAGAATGAGATCAGGCCTGGGTATTGATACTGCATCCTGCAAGATTCGAGAGTGTACTCGGAAAGGCTGGAAAGGAACTCGGGATGATGAATGCATCGGTGCACAAGCACGGCTCGCGAGGGCGCCGTCAATGACTGGATATAAGGGACGAGGAATTGGAAGTCGGCGGGGAGTCGTGCTGGTAGAATCGAGAGGAGAGTCGTGAAGGCGGGAATGGCATGGTGTGGGAGGAAAGCAAAGATCAAGGCGGTGGTGTTTTCCTCGTGAATCCTGATCAACGGTCAGCAGTGTCGGGCAACATGAGCGTTGTAGAACAAACCTGAATCGCCGAATGAGCCATTCGACCGACTTGATTGCTGGCATCAGCCTGAGCCGGCTTCCAGCAAGGCGCAAGAAAGCCTCGACATGCTTGTCGAGTACCTCATTCTCGGCCTGTGTAAGTTGGGCACGGTCTTGTGTCTTGCTGTCCTCGCTGAAGATCGTCTTGTCGAAGGCCAGAAATCGGTCGTCGAGCTGACAGAGCTCCTCGAAGCCCTGGTAGCAGGTGGTGTAAAGCGACTGGTAGCTTTGGGTAGCAGCGACCCTGGGATCCCAGATCAAGGACTTGGAATGGGCAGCCTTTTGCGCTTTGAGATTGAGTGTGGACTTTGAGTTGGCGGCGATTTGCGCCAACTGGGAAGCGAGGGAGGTGACCATGGCGAATATTTGCCTCCCAATGCTCTAAAGTCGGATGCGATCTGGGCAGAGGATATCGTCAAACTTCGGCGCAACAGTGAAGGCGGTCTCGGAATTTTTTTCGAACGACTAGAAGTCGGCGGTTATCGATAAGGCGCGGCGTTACAATACCTTAGGTTGGCTAGAGACATCTTTAGCGGCGCTAGACACTAACAGCAACGTCCCCAAACCCAGCGCGTCTCAATGTTCATAACTTGTCGGACCAAGGGTGAAGGACTGCACTGAAATCACAAGTATTGATGTCTGCAAGTTGCCGTTCATTGATCCAATGTCTCCTCTCAAAATCCTTGTCTATCCCGCTCCCTTCTGTGCTCTCATGCCGCAGTAAATCAGTTGTACCTAATTGACACTTTCAGGAACGAAAACAAGTACAGCAGGCCGTGCATGGTCAGATCTCAAAAAGACATCTTGAAAAAAACTTCAGCAAGAGTCAGCGATTAGCCTTATAGCGAGGCCACTGTTCCCAATTCAAGATGTAAGTCCATCTACCAACAAGACAAGACAGTCGAACCTTGGCCCGGACTTGGTGGGGCATATCACCTCTGCGTCACCCCCGCCAAAGCAACGCAACGCAGAAGCCTCGTGGTTGCCAGTGAGGCACTAGACACCATGAGGTTCGTCGACAGTTTAAATTTCCAGTGGCTCTCAGGGCGTTATCGGCCAGTGTGCCTGGATTAATCTACCCTTGATGCCAGTGGTCTTTCATGCATTGTACGCCACCTTCCCGACCTGAGCATTCGAATGAAGTTATAAATAAAGCAAAAGAGACGAAATCCGCGACAGACAAGCAAGTGGCCAGAGGAACTCTAGCTGTCAGCGGCTTCTAGTGGATAAATTGCGGAGCGTGTCTGTAGTAAGGCACTGCCAGCTAGGTAATCGGCTTCTCAGCTGAATTGCGCCTGACGCGGGGCACCTCACGATCTCACAACATCTCAAAGTGCTTCGGAAGACAACGCATTATGACTGTAGGTCGTCTCATATCGTGTGGTCGGCAGTACAGCTTGACTGATCTGCCCGAAATTTCAGGCTCCATACCCTCAGATTGTCCTTTTCGGGGACTCACTGTTCCAGGGCAGTGTCGGTGTTGACGGTGGCTTCTCTTTCCAGTCCTCGCTCCAAACTCGTGAGTAAATTAGCAACAAAATCCCTCCATTTGTCCCGCTGGCTGGACCGAAAGCAGAACACTAACACGCCCAGACTGCATTCGCCGTTTAGATGTAATCAACAGAGGATTTTCAGGCTGGAACACGGTCAATGCTCTGAACCTCTTTGATCGTATCTTCCCGGCCCCTACGGCTTCATCAGCCAAATTGGAATATTTGGTGAGCTTGTTCAACAGAAATACCCGTATGAGATCACAGCTAACCACCATTGAACCTCAGATCGTACTTCTAGGTGCCAATGATGCCGTGCTCCCGCTCGAGAACACTGCTCAACACGTTCCCATTGAGCAGTACAAGAAGAATCTCGAGACGATCATCAATCACCCGCACATCCAGGCTCACAAGCCCAAGATTATGCTTGTGACACCACCTCCGCTCGATGAGATCAAGGCTACCAAGATCGATCTGGAGAAGGGGTTCCCACAGTGCACGAGGACCTCTGCTACCAGCGCTTCTTACTCGGAAGTAGTGCGACAGATCACCCGTGAGCAGCCAGATGTGATTCTTATCGACCTCTGGAAAGGTCTGATGGATAGAGCGATTGAGATGGCGCCGAACGACTACCAGCCGGGCGGCCCTTGGCTCGGATCGCCAGAAAATGGCAAGCAAGGAGGACTGGACACTTTGCTACCGGATGGTCTGCACATGAATGGCGAGGCTTATCAGGTCCTTTATGGGTTAATCAAGCCGCACATCGGCCCTCACTGGACAGGAAACCCGGAACATGACCGCGGCGAGTATGTGCTGCCTGACTGGAGGGACATCAATGTGCCCATTGGTGGTCGCATTTTGTGAGCATGTGGGAAAATGAAGCCAGCCCTTCTCAGCCACGACTTTGACTCAGGCACTGATAATTAGACAGCCTGTTTCACGCAACCACTGTGAACGTACTCAACTTGGTCTCAGTCAAGCCACTTCCTCACCAAATCCCGAGTAGCTGCCAAAGGATCTCAGCCAGACACTGGTACTCAGCTTCGTAATGAGACGAAATTATCGCCAGCCTGGGTCGATGATGATGCTCATCTTTGTCGTGAATCGTGTCCGTTTGTGATGGACTGAGAGAATGTCAGTGAACATCGTGCGAAAGGTACATTAAACAACCATAGTCCCACACCCAATTTGCTACCGCAAATGACCCCCACCGAAGTACCCTTGGCCCCTTCCTCATTGAACCGCACTGGTCATACTTGCATCAAGTGACAGGCCCTTCCCTTTCCACTCCAGTCTTCAATTGACTGCTCACTTTAACCTTTCAAAACGTGAATCCAGTCAAAATCCCCCAGCTGATCCATTTGACCGCTCTCCTCTGGTCTACAGCGTCGAATCTAGCTACTGTGGCGTCGCTCAAGTTCCTTAGCAGCGGTCCTCTGAGAGCCAACAGCAGTAGCGGCTTGTCACGGTTCTGGACCCCCCTTGTCGGAGTGTTACGACCTTAACTTCCCGACAACGCCAACTCCCTCGCTCTTGTTCGAACCCAACGTCAGTCGACGCTCTCTCCAACCAAACCAGCACAACCAGCCTGAGAGTCTGAAACCTCATTCCACCGGCACTCTCCACAATCTCGGCCAGCCTCGCTTCTGCCCGCTTTTGACAGTCAGCCTGTGCCAGTCAAATCCTTGGTTCCCACAAACCCCAGCAAAGAAGCTGGCATTGATTAACTCGAACTTCGACTACCCGCATACACATACCTAGCACTGCAACAAGGAGATTCTCGTGCTGGACCTCGATCCCCGAAGTTTGGCGTCGCGCGACCGTAGCTTCCAAGCACTCATCCGCTTGCTCTACGCTTTCTCATAACCTTACCGAAACACATCCGAACCCGCATACGATCGCATACAACAGCCGCCCTACGGTCTTTTGGAGTCGAAAGCAGATTCAATCCCATACACTATCACAGGGATTTGACCCAGGATTCTACCAAGCATTACGATACGTTGCAACGGAAACGCTCGTCAACTCAAGGACGACGGGATCTCAACGCCGTCGTCCTAGGGAGCTCTTGCAGCCCCCTTGCGGCAATGAGCTGGGCGCTGCAAACAACAACGAGTAGCACAAAGCTGTAACAATCCTCTGCGTCCGGACTACACGTTGCCACGTACGAACTTCCTCTCCGGTTCGCCCCCTCTGCACATGGTTGCGAGTAGCCTCATCATTGGGCATGGATCCTCGCTACCCGGCCTCTCGAGAAGATCTGTTAAACCTGCAGATGGAAGTCAAACAGGTTCAATACACACAGAGCAACCATGCAGATCGCCTCATGAGGCTCGAAAAGCGCCAAGCTGATGACGCGGCTCTGAAATCCGTCTGGAATTCCCCATTTCCAGGCGTGCTGAGTGGAACACCACAACAAGGTATGTGGCTTTCAGAGGTAGACTTGGATCTCTCGCGAGCCTGCCTGCTAACACATGTCACACAGATCCTGTGTCAATCCCTCACAATGACTTGTTTGATGATCTTGACGAGCAAGGCGAACAAATTTTGGGGTCCTTGCATCTAGGCCCAGCAGAGGAGGAACCTATCCGTCGCGGTGCCGCCTCCCGAGCCAACAGCGTTCGTTTTGACGAGAGCGCTTTGGCTGGCTCGAGCTGGGGCGGTCAGAACAATCGGCACTCCGGTGATTTTGGCCCCATGCGACCTGGCAGTGGCCTTCTAATGGAGAGGTCGCTGTCGCACAAGTCAGATGGTAGACATAGTTCTGCCGGCCACTCGGTCCATTCACATCATTCTGTGGCATCCGGTCGAGCAAGCAGCTTGGGACTCGATACGAACTTCGCAATCGGTGATGACGAGGACGAATCTCCATTCGAGGTCCCTGGGCTTCCTGCCTCCTTTTATGTTCTGGGAACAGTGCCTTCGATCATTCGCTGCTGGTTGACACCCAATTACGCCCACAAGACGCTGCTCTACGCAGATGTTTGCACTGGCTCACAACGCTCCACCGTTGAATACTCTCTCCTGCGGGATCTCGGTCTGGATGAGGATGTTCAGCGGGATGTCGACGGTGTGTACTGGGCGCGTCTGACTGTCTATTTTGCGGAAGCTGTCATCACACAGGGCGGCAATCGATCCTCTAGTCCCGAAAGGTCTGTGCCTCACATCGCCGTCTTATTTGAAGTTGTGGGAATTGAGCAAGCGGCCTTGGTACAAGAGAAGCCAAACATTCGCATCTACATCGGAAGTGATGCCTTGAGAGCACACTCTGCTGACATCCTCTTCTCGCGAAATACCATGATGCTGTACGGCGATGATAATGACCGTCTCCGAGTTCCCTTCGTTCGTCCCGAGGACGATGCCATATTCCGCCACATCTACACGACCTCAATTATACCAGAGAAGCCAAAGCTGAATGCCAATGCCGCACCCTTCATCCTAGGTGATGGTGCTGAGGACAACCGCCTCATTCAGCGCCCAGACTCGCCGCACGTTCACTACGCCGATAGCACAACTCACGAGAAGCCCTCTCCGATTCCTACGCAGTCCGATATTGGCCGACAATCTGATGCTGGCAGCGCTTCAGATCCAGGAGTAGACAGTGACAGGCCCGCCCGCGAGAGCAATCCCGCCTCGGCCGCTAAGCAAGAATCCGAGGGGACCGGAGGTAGTCGTCGCGAGTCATCCACGGGGATTTGGAGCTCATGGCGCCAAGGGCCGAGCTCTGGTGTCGAAGGTGCTCCAAAGGAAAATGGTCCTCTCAGTGGTTACCAACCGCCTTCAAGAGGTGGTGGTCGTAATATGAAGGTCCTCAAACCCCAGAAATCAAACGCCGGGCCCACCAAGACCGGATCAGGATGGGAACCGCCTCCGCCTCCGAAGACGTCTGGCGAGAGTAGGCGCAAGAGCCTCGCCAGCTCAGCCGGAGGTGAGAGCTCAACAAGCCCGGCAAGCCGCTGGGATTCCAAACGGAGTGTCAGCGCAGCTGTGCCGGAAGCGAAAGCTGCGGCAAGCAGCAAAGAAGGTCGCAACGGGGCAGCACTCCCCCGCTCAGCTAATCCTGTGGGTGTCGCTTCTGCTTTCTCGTGGATGACACCCCCTCCAAAGTCATAGAAGGATGTTGGAACACCCCATAGTTCCCTTATTCAGCCACAGGCGCCAGTTGCGTCAGATGCAGAGTTGATGTATGCATCAATAGCTGATTAGACAGAACATAGAGGAGGTATTTCACAATGTGATAATGAGAGTGGACGCTCACTCATCAACAAGTATGGATTTATTTGCCACGTCAAGGTTGCTTATCCAGCTCTAATACAGTAGTTGTGAGACCGCTGCACACCGGAGACTTGCCAGAGAGCTGTATCTCGTCTAGATCTTGGACCCCGGTGGCATGCTCTCTAAGACCCTCTTCGTATCCGGCATCGATGCCTTGACCACGCTGAACAAACTCTTGAAGGCCTGGTGGTTAGCATCGCCGACCACCTCGTACATCCAACTCTCACTCGTCGTTACTCTGATACCTTCCACCGCCCTTAGCCTGTCCAATGCAATCCCCACCTCCGCTCTATTGCAGCTGCTCACACCATCCGCAATGATGTACACGCTGTGTCCCGCGGAGCGCAAGTCCAGCGCAGTTTGCGTAATGCAAATGTGCGACTCAATACCCACAAGTGCGACAGCAGAGCCCGGTGCGAGGTTAAAGCCGGGTGTGTTGCCTTGCTCGTCAAGCATTGAGAAGCGAGTCTTGTCGTAGGGTTTGGAGTGGAGATAAGAGGCGAGAGATGGGACGGTGTCACCGAGGCGGAGGGCGTTCTGAGTGGTGGCGTAGACTGGCATCGGCAGCTTTTTTGCGAATTTGAGGAGCTTTTCGATCGTGAGGACGCTGGAATAAAGTATGAGCACGGCATCATCACGGGATGAGGGGAGGAAAGGCCTCGGGAACTGACATCTTGTCGAACTCGTGGATAGCTCCGCGGAACTTCTCTTGCATATCACAAACACTATTGTAGACGATTAGTGTTCTGATCACACGGGGACGAAGATTTAGTTTTGCTTACAAGATCGCAGGTTTGCCTACTTGGAGTAAACATTGTCCTGCATCAGTCATTCATTCTCTCATGGGCCGATGGCCGAGGTTCCAAGGGTATCTCTCACTCAACCGGAGCCCTGCTGGCGGCGCAGAACCTCCGTTTTGCGTCATTGTTCGCCTGGATTCTTTCACTATAGTCGGAGAATGTGAGGTAGTAGGACGACGAGGTTGAACAGCCGAGGGACAATGCGATGACGTTCGGCCGTGGCGGTGGAAATAAGCTCGACGGACACCAGTCACAAGCAATGGCGGGCAAGCGGAAGTAAGTTGAGTCCTGAGGGGTGGTGCAAGTCGTACTAGTAGAGTCGAGGGCAAAGACATGACACACTTCTTCAAGGTCTGCGGAAAGAGATTGGAAAATATAGACGTCTTAATTTTTTCTGTTTGGACACGTCGATGTCGCCAGGCTGCGATTAAGGAATTCTGAGACAAGCTAGGGGCTGGTCTAAGAAGCAAAAGAAATCACGGAGGGAGCGAGGGCGAGGGATGAAGCTCCAGCCGCCGCCGGCATTGGGTCCTGGTGGGGGTCGGCGCTGGATCCATGCGGGGCAGGCAGGCAGTTGAGTTCTGGGGCACAATTACAGCGATGACATCGGAGGACATCCTCCCACCCCTGCTCCAGCTGAAAGCTGCAGTTTGTACCGAGACATGTTCTGCAAGACATACATCAAGTCTGCATATCTAGCCTCTGCCCATGGACAGAGATGCACAAGGTTTGAATCTAAATCTCATTCTCATCATCTAACAGGCAATCAAAACTCAAAGTGCCGTCCTAAACGCCGTATGCAATGCCGGGCCCAATGGCCTTTTCCGCTCTTGTTTATCTATGCAGATGCAAGTCATTTCCAAGCGCCGTCCCTGAACGCCTTGTGTTCAACTTCAAGTTTCGCTATGAAGTGATCATGCAGTAACTTCCGCAAACCACGTCCGCAATAGACCGGCGAGAGCTCCGGGTAGATCCTCAAGGTTATGAACAATGAGGTAGTACTGGAACGGGAACGTGTCCAGATACCTCTCAATGACCACCCGGCTCTCGCCACCCTCGCTAACAAATTTAGCCTCCTTAAGTTCCAGCACGCTGTCACCCTTCTTTTTGTCCGTGTCGTCCATGATGATAAACACAATCATAATGCGCTCCTCGATTGCCTCTCTGAGGAGGCGTCGAATTGAGTCGTGGGCAGAGGATGGTGTAAGTCCGTCTGACAGGATCAAGGCAAGCTGCCAAAGGTCAGAGCCAGTACCACTCGTTTGCTGACGAGCTTCCTTGAACGTGTCGATGGTGTTACGGATGAGCAAGGCCACATCGGTCTTATCTTGAGAGAAGGTGAAGTTCTGTAGGACCTTCGCCCCAGCGTCCGACGCAAAAGGCTCCGTGAGTGAGTGGGCAGGGAAAACGTCGCCTCCGAAACCGAGCACACCGATCTGACCAGCCTCGAGCATTGTCAATGAGCGGGAGACCATAACCAGTGACTCCATAGCCAGCTGGCCAGAGGATGACTCGCCCATGCTCTTGCTGTCGTCCACACAAAGCAGGATCTGATACGTTCGCTTGGTTGGAATGCTGCGACGCATCCAGATCTTATCCCGCTTGTAGCTCGATGCAATGTATGGGATGATGCGTTTGATATTCAGCCTCTTTCCGGTTCGGAAAGACCCAGACAGCTTGGTTGTTTGGGAGGGCGTCAAGATGAGTCGCAGCTGCGAGGTCAAAGATAACGACAGAGCATGGGTCTTGTTCTGAAAGTCGCTCCACTGTTGTGCTGCCTCGTCGTATTCCCTCAGAGGTCTGCCTTCCTCGGTAATGTGCGTTGTTGAAAGCTGTGTGGAAGCCTCCTCGATCGTCTCGTCCTGATCTTCTTGCTCACCGATGACTGCCTCCTCCTTTGAAGGCGTGTTCTCTCGTTGATAGTTGCCTTGACGAGTTTGAACACCAGAACGGCCGTCCTCGGCATCTTTCTGTGCCTGAACGTCCTCTTCGGCCTCGGGCTTGTCATCTTCGTCCATGGCATCCACGGTCTTCTCGGTCTGCTCTTCTGCCGTTGCGTCGTCCAAGAGGCGGCTTGTCGGATCTTCCCTATCATCGTCAATACCCATGGTCTCGTCAATGGGCTGCACCTCGTCTTCTTTCGCCGTTCCCATTGCTTGCGTGTCGGCAGCGTCGTCGTCGTTCTGCAGGTGTTGGAACTCTTGATGGGCCTGCTCTTGGCTCTGATCCGGGTCCTGTTTGGGCTGAGCATCTTGCTCGGGATCTGCCTGTTGAATGTCCGACCTTTGTCGGTGCCACTGCTCCAAAGCATCGCCCAGCTTTTTGAAAGGGTCACTGGTGCCAGGCTGTGAGTCGTCCGTTTCGGGTTCGCCACGTTCCATGGGCTCATCGCTTCGGGACATCTTGCCATCCTTGCCGGCAGTCGCTGCTTGATCGGCTGCTGCGTCGCCACTCTTCCCCTCTTCTTGTTGAGCGGCGTTGCTTTGGAATTGCTGGTCCATCTCCATGGCCTCGGCGTTCTGGTCTTCACCAGAGCCCCGAACATCGCTTGGTGCTGCGTTGTCCAGATCAGTGGCGCCTTGATCAGCCGACTCAGGCGCTTGCTCATTCTTTTCGTCTTGGGGATCATCATGGTCGGGCTCCTCCTCCTCCTCCTTAACGTCGTCAGTTGGTTGGCCATCGTCCTTCCCGTTGGCCTGATCCTCCTCATCACCGGCTTCGGAGACTTGATCATCTTCCTCCTGCTCCTGTTTCACTTCCCCATCGGCTTCACCATCATCCTCTGCATCCTCTCCTGGCCTCTGGGCGTCATCAAGCTTGTCCTCGTGGACATCTGATAAATCATCCATGCCATCATCCTCGCTCTCGGAAGCCTCCTCATCAAGGTCGAGGTCCATCTCCTCAGGCAACGCTAAAGCATCATTCTCTTCTGCTGTCTGCTCTTGTCGGTTCATCTCAGCATCCTTGACCTCTTCTTTCTCGTCGTCGACATCCTCGGCTTCGTCCGCCTCGGGTTGCGAATCTTCGGCGTCGACCGTATCCGGCTCTTGCTGAGCCTCATCTTTCTTCTGCTGCTGCTCTTCGCTAGCCATCTGCTCATCATCCTTCTTTTGACCAGATGCCTTGTCCCCCTGCTGGTCCTTCTCGGCTTCCTCCTCGTCTTTACCATCCCACATCTTCTCATCAACGGCAGTAGGGTCGAGATCGTCGACATCGCCGGCTTCTTCGTCGATATCGTCCTCCCCTTCCTCCTGATCATCCCCGTCTTTCTTCTCGTCGTCCTCATCTTCGTCTCCAGCCACACTGCCCATTTCGCCCTCCATATCTTCGTCAGCCATATCGACCGCGTCTTTTTCATCTTCCACATCGCCGCTTTCTTCCTTGTTGGCTTCTTGGGCGAGCTCGGAAAGGTCCTCATCTTCTTGTATGTCCTTGCTGATGTCCTCGGCGCCATCACCATCGCCCAGGCCAGTGCCTGACTCCACCTTCCCATCAGCGCCAGACTCCTCATCTGACTTCTCCTGAGGACTGCAGAAGCCTTGCGCTGAAAGTTGGAGGAAGATGGATGTGAGCTTTGAGCCCATGTGCGCTGTCGCACGGTGATTCTCGCAGAGTGTCTCAATTATGCTCTTGCAGGAATCAGCATACTGTTGCAGGACCGGCGCAACAAGCCTGGTGGCAGCCACAGCCCCAGAAGAATTGGGCGAGCTCGTCTGAATCGCACCGGGAATCATCGACAGGCATGAAGCGATCTCGTTCTGCACGGTGTTCATGCGAAGGCCAGTGATGGTTGAGATGACTGCCTCGTTGTTCTTCATCAACCACTCAGTATCAGTCTCTTGAACTAGTGAGCGGCCGCAAGTCTTCTTCGCGCGCTCGGTGGAGACCAGAACCTTGTCACAGAGTGTCGACAAGGCGTCGCCGAAAACTTGAAGCGACGCGGCTTCGTGGGACTGCTCGGCGGCTTGTACCTCGGCTTCAGTCCAAGGTAGCAGGGCGCCAATAATGTAGCCAAGAGAAGGCTGTTGTTGCAGACATTCGGTCAAAGTTTTTCTGACAATCAGGAACGTCTCCTTCAAGGAGTGCTCCTGTCGTGAGGTGCGCTGCGTAGTGAGGAAGTCTGGCAACTGCATCGATGCAGCCAGCTCTTCTGCTCCCTTCTGGACCGCATCCATATGATTCTGCAGAAGCTGGGCAACATTGGTTGCATATTGACCGAGAGCCTCGTGTGTCTTGACTAGAGTGATCGCATACTGTAACATGTGGATCAGCCAGGCGGCGCGTCTCTGCCAGTCGAAGCTCGTCTCTCGCGATGTGAGCGTTTCGTTGTCGTCTTGAAGTTCACCAACAGCGACGAAATGCTGAACAGTACTTTGTAGAGCATGCAAAAGACGAACGGCACGCGCGAGCTGCTTACGCTGAGTTAGCAAAAGATGAAGAATACCCTCGACAAATCCGACACTGCGGCCGACTTCGGCTGGAGTCAGTTCCTCGGAATGCTCGCGAGCAGCATCGCGGACTTTCGGCAACGAGTCCACGATTTTTTCGAAGTAGTAGTCTGCTGCTGACGTAGAAGTGTCGTCCGCGAGCTGCACTGGCGGAACGCTGGCAAAGATCTTGGCAGCAGAGTCTTGCTCGATGAGCCGGTCTTGACCGAGATTGAACTGTAGGCCCATCTGGCGCATGCTTTTCAATGTGTCCGCAAACAATTTGCGCTTTCTGGTCTTGAGATGTTTGACGAGGGACTTGTTCTCTTCCGTCAGAGTTGAGGGCGTTTCTTTACGCAGCTCGGCGGCCGCGTCGTGAAGGTTGGTCACGAAATCATCGATCAGGTGGCCGACTGACGAGTTCTCCATCACGCTATCCTTGACACGCCTCATAATATTGACGGTTTGTGGCATGTTGCTGATGCGTTTGTGCTGTTCCAGCCACCCTGGGAGATGGGTCTTGAGGGCTTGTACAGCAGTCGTGGGCATGTTCGGCTCCTCTAGCTTCACCAAAGAGCGCACAGAGGCCGCCGGTTCTATGTCTGGAAGACCCTGCTCGAGAATAGTCTTCATCTCTTGGCCTAGCACCGCGCGGAATTTGCGTACGTGGCGGAACAGTTTCTGATGCGACTTCCGAGCGCTTTCTCTCAGGGCGTTGATGTTTGTGTCTTTCCAACTGGCCATGAGGAGGACATCTTTCATTTTCCTCTCAATGGGCATGCGGCCCTTCGCAATGGCCTCCCGGACGGTCGTTTCGTATCGGCGATAGAATGACAAGAAGTTCGTGACCGCATTAGTAATGATGCTCAAGAATGGATGATCTCGTGCGAGCAGTTGCAGATGCCTTTGCAATTGTCCGAGCAGTTGTAACCGAGCGTTGAATTGTCCAATGATTGAAGTTGAGAAGTAAAGTTGCAGGTTTTCAACAAGCGAAATCGCGTACTGGCGCAACTCTGTGGCGGATTCCACTATCGACAGTGGAACGGCGATGACAACTTCGTAAGCAATGAAGTACCAGTTGCGGGCATCGTCCTGGCATTTGTTGAGCTCCATGTCGAGCAGCTTGGCCCACGTTGACAATTCCAATCGCCGCCAACTCACGATGGTCTCAGTTAACGCGTCGTAGAGGAGAGGTGCGCCGTGAATCTTGCTGGCCCAACCACCAAATTGCCACTCATACACTAGTGCATGCAATTGCTCGACCCTTGTAAGTATCTTAGCCAGGGGCTCGGAGTGAACCAACTCCAAAAGCTTGTCGCAGGCCGTTACAACATCAGCCAGAGGTTGCATATGACCGATCTCGTCCACATGCTGCAATTCTCGGAACTTGTTCTTGATCTTGTGCGTCAAGATGACGAGCTGCCGCGCTTCATTCAAATTGGCATCCGTGTAGAAGTTGTATTCACGAGTGCCAATGGCCGAGGTCAAGCTACTCGACTTCTCTTGCAGCAATGTCGTGACACCAGCAAGGAGACGTTGATTCCAGGTGTGGCGAATAAAGCCTCGGCTGTTCGCGACCTGGCAAACTCGTTCCGTGGCATCCTCAATCAGATCATGGATGGCCGCGGCTGGGTCAGGGCTTCGCTCCCCGAAGATTTTTGCATGAATGTCCGCAACGCGCCTGGAAGTATCGCTAACCTCTTCGCGGCGCACGGACGGGACTTTCTCCTCCTCCTCGTCGTAATCCGGGAAGAGCTCGTGGAACTCGTACTCGTCCATTTCTTCTTCGTCTTCGGCACTGCCACGGAAACGATAGAGGCTGGTCTTCGCCTCCTCGGCCTTGCGATCAGACTCCAACCTTTGCTGCCATTCCATGAAGAATCCGTGGAAGCATTCCGAGATAGCCTGACGCTGCTCGTAGGAGATGTGGTCAAGTCCCTCGATGCTGGCTGTCGCTCGCATCATATATAAACTGCCAATGCTCTTGCACTTCTCATCGGCAGCTTTGACCTTGAGTGACGCATCTCTAAGGAATGGCACTTGGGCAAGGTAAATTGGCGTGTTCAGCGGGTGCTGAACCTCGGTCTTTGCTTCGAAAATGGACAAGCCGATGAGCATGCAACGAAGCAAGTTCGATGCAGGCTGCGTCAAATCTTGATAGGCTTCGAAGCGCGCACCGAGGCGGTCAAGCAATCTTTCGAGATTGCCTCTTACCAGTTGCACCTCATCCAGGCTGGGCTTCGATTGGGGCTCTTGCTGCAGGAGCGACACGACTGAGGGACCCAGTATGATCTTGAGAATGTTTGAGAACTCTGCTTGTAGATTGCCGAGTTCAGAGTGCTCGGGCCGGTAGACGGGGAGGACTTCTGCTGGCAGTGGCCCAATTGCCTCAACCTCTTGCCGCAATAGTGCGGTTCTCAAATTGGAAGCCTGGCCAGTGAAGCGCTTCTCGAACTCTCCGATGTAAGCCATCTTCTCTTCTAGGCCCTCCAGAAGATGCTTGTGGAAGTCTCTTTCCATGCGCGGTCGAATTTCGGGATCGAACATTTTGTCAGGAACGAAGAGCTCGACTAGGCCACTGCTGAAGTGCACCCACGCCAGTGCCGAGAAATGTGCTCTGTCGTCTTCTGAGTGTTGCGCGGACTGAATTGCTTTCAAGGCTGGCAGAAGGTGCTCTTGTGAGACTCTGCGCATGTCTGGGGCGTCGATGTTGTGACATGCTTCTGCCAGGACCTTTGAGAGGACTTCCGTGTGATCTGAGCCGGCTGAGGAGCTGAAGGCGAAAGCCTCCCTGACTGGTGGATAGAAAGATGTGAAAGTGTCAATGATGAGCTCTCTCAAAACCTCGTTGAGACTCAGAAGAGGATCCTCGGCAATGGTCTCCGAAAGTCTGGCAATCTGAAGGCCGAGCACCGGCAACTCAGCCTCGACAAGGGCAAGTGCGCCCAGGCTTACAGATTGCATCTCTTGCAGCTTCACCCACGTAGAGACGGCGAACTTGCCATCCCAGACTTGGGTCCCGGTGACAGTCAAAAAGTCCAAGAGCTGCAAGCGAGAGGCTGGCCCTTGCATGCCTGCGAATAGAAGTGATGATTTGCTTGGAAGATTGGACAGTGTGTGGACTGTGCGATCGAGATCTTCCATCAGTCCTTGAACCGCTGGCTCGTTCTTGGTTTCTAGGCGTGCACTTCGCAATACGGCGAGTTGTCTGATGGCATCGAATTCCCGCACAAGATACGGCTCGTGTGCGGGTGCGTCGTTAATAGCCTGCGTTTCGAGCGATTCGATGGCATCTGTCAGACCTGCTATGAGCTCATCAACCTCGGCTTTGTCTGTTCGAGCGATCACCATTGATTGCTCGAGAGCTGACTGTGCCTTTGATTGGTTCAGCAATGTGGAAGCTGCTTTCCATCGCATCTTGTCGAACCTTCTGCCAAGATCAAGAATCTGCACTATCCTCGACATTGACTGCTGCTCGGGGACAAGAATCGGACGGAAGGTAACCCAAAGCCTTTCCATGCTTAAACCAGTCCTCAATTTGAAGTTTTGAGCAAAGAACTGGTCAAGCATTTGCACAATTGCATTTCCGAATTGTTGCGCAATGCTGTCGTTCTCATCTAACACGTGGTTCTGCATTATCTTGAAGCCAAGGGCGAGATGTGCTTGGAATTCGGCTTCGTCGAATGCCGCGTTATTTGTCATGTCTACTGTTCGGGCGATGTAGCAAGCGGCCACTCGAAGGGCAAGGGTGCGATTCTGGGCTCAGTCAGTGGGGTTCGACAAGATACATAACAATCATCACTTACCAATGATTCGCCGGGTGTTGTAGAAATTGTGGTCAAGAGCTCCTCCATTGTCGTCGACATGGAAGAGATGAATTTGGCCAGGCTAACAGTAGAGTCTTTGGAAACTGCAACGACTCGGTCGCTAACCATAGACCGCTGCAGGCGGGTCAACGTGGTGAGTTTGCCGGACTGAGCTCGAAGGTGAATTCCTGAAAGCTGTGATCGGATAGCGTAGAGCTGTTGGCCAAAGTCAAGACAGACTGCCAGCCACCTAGCTTGTTCGTTGGGTTGGAGTAATGAAGCAACAGCCGGGTCGTTGAGAGGGTTTATTGGCAACGCTTTCAAGATGTCGGAGGAGACGACTGTCTGTTCACCATAGAACTGTGCAACATATCTCACTGCGGCGGTACCAAAGGATGATTGTAAAAACTCCGCGTAGTTGTCGAGAATAGGCAGCTCAGCACTTGGCTGTAACGTAAGTTCTTTTGCTGCATGTCGATAGCGAGGCAAGATGGACAGGTCGACATTGCTGAGATGCTCCAGTGCCGTCTCCTGAGTAGCGCTCTGGATATAGAGTGCATCAACAACATCCGTGACGGTGGCATACCTGGTGAGGCTGCTCTCAGCTTCTGTAACTAGCTTTAAGCTCGAGCTCTGAACAGGGGCCATGCCTTCCAGGAAGATCTCCACGGAGCGATTCCTCATGGCTCGCGAAAGTTCACCGTATCGAGGATCAGTAGTGAGGAATATCCGAAACTCCGGGTGAGGTCTGACGATTCTGGGCTCGCCACCAGAACCACAGTGTTCGTTGATGCTTAAGAAGCCATTCGGTTCAAGTAAAGAATTCAGTCTGTCGAGCACAGAGGCATTGCACATGTTGGCGTTGTCCAGAACTAGCCAGTGACCCTTCTCAAGGGCTTTGACAATGACACCATCCAGCCACTCGAAGCGAGGATCTGAAAGCACCATAGGTCTTTCTAGGAGATTGCTGGCTTGTTCCAAAGCTCGACCGACATCCGACTTCACGGAGACTTGCTCAGAAAGCGTCTTGACTGCCTGGCGGATAGGGGCAATGAGGTTTGGGTCCGTGGCGATGCCTTGAAGCAGGTAGATCAGGTCTAGAGCGCCTGCGGGAGCTTCAGCAGGGGCGAGCGACAGTACAGATTCCTGAAGGAATTCATATAAGTCTTTGAGTGCAGCATTCAGCTCTCTTAGAGGATCAGCTTGTTCGAAACCTCCAATCAGATCCATTGTGTCGATATCGGCATTGACGGGAAACACGACTAAAGCCTTGCCAGCAATAGCAGCGACATGTTCCAGTAGTGCTGATTTGCCGGAGCCTGATTGACCACTCAGGATACAGGGGATGTTTTGCTTGACGCAGATCATGAGCGACTCTAGTTCGGGAAGCCGAGGTACCACGTCGATTCTGGGGAATGGCTCAAGCTGCGTATTCAGGCCTCGCCGCAGAATCGCCAAACCAACTTGGCCGATATGCTGTGTGATGTCGTGGTACAGGCTGTGCGGCTCAGGCGCAGTAGTCATAACTGCTTCGTACAACCGATCAACTTGTTCGCGATCCCTTTGCGAGCGGAATCGCTGGCGGATGACAATGTCAAGGTAATCATCAGTCTTGCCAGTGCGCAAGACAGGATCTGGATTTGTGAGGAGCTTGAGCCATCGCAAAACATCTCGAAGATTGAACTCCCAAGGACCTCCTTGAGAGCCAAAACTCTTGGATACGACCAACTCATGATCCAACTGTGTGACGAAGCGGATCAGGCTGGTGATGACTTCAGCAGACAAATCAGGGAAGTTGTGGCCCGCAATCAAAGTGAGATCGTCCTCGGTGAATGTATCGGCATACACAACGATGAATCGATTGACAAACGATGCGGGCAGACCCTTACGGCCACCTCCCTGATGATGAGGGTTTTGCGCAGCGAAGAGGCGGAAGTCAGGGTGTCGCTTGAACACCTGATCCAATTCTGAGATATACACTTCGCCACGGTGATCGAGACAAGCATTCAGGCCTTCGAGCACAGACTGAGAAGCAAGATTCATCTCATCGAGCAGGACCCATTCTCCCTTCTGCATGGCTTGGAGGAAAGGCGCGTCCCTCCACGCAAAGTTGCCTGCTTCTGCACCTTCAACTGGCACATCAGTGCCGAACAGGTCCATAAGGTCGGTTTGATCGGAAAGATTGATTCTTGTCAAGGGTTGCCCACACGCTTGGGACAGCGCTGCAACCAGGGTTGTCTTTCCGACGCCTGGATTGCCCTCCAGGAGGATGGGCTTCTTCATCTGAAGAGCCCGAAGAACTCGCATAGCATTAAGTCGCGTGGTTGGGGCGTGGAAGGCAAATCCTGGGTCGGCTATGCCCGACGGCAGTCGAGGAATGTTGAAAGAGCCGATTTGCAAAGAGCCAGAGCTCATGACCAGCTCCGGCTGAGTCTGGTACAGGCCAGATAGATCATCCTTGGCTAGCTCGCTGAGCTTTTGCACGCAGATCAGCCGCTGCTGATTGACCGTCTTGCCCTCAACAGCGAGGAGTGCTGACGGATTTGCTCCAATACTATCGATGAAAACTGTTGAAGCGCCATGAACGAGGGAGATCAGTGGGTTGTCGGCCCCAAATTCATTGATGAATTGGACCCAGACCAGAATTTCTCTGACAGAGAAAGCAGTGGCGGAATTTGGCCGGAATTTGGCACCAAACCAGGACGCAAATTGTATGATGATGGGTGTGAGATGACCAGCTTTCTTATCGAGCTTAGTTTCCACGATCTGGTAAATATCATCACTGTTAGATAGAGGCGGCACCCAGATCTCTGTGAAACGGTTCCTCAGTGCTGGTGAAAGCTCTTTCTTGCCAAAGTCACCTCCTGGATTCATGGTGGCGAAGAACTGGAATTCAGGCTGAGCAATGACAAGGGAGTCGTCGATGCCCTTTTCGGCGAGAAGAAGCGTTCTGGAAGGCTCCAGGACAGAGTTGAGACGTTCGAGAACGGAGTCGTCGGCAAGCGAAATCTCATCGAGGAGGAAGAACTGACCATCCTTCATAGCCTCAACGAGCGCGCCGTCTGACCATTCAAACAAGGCTTTGCTCCTCATTTCCCCTAGGGCAATCCTTGCCCTAAGATCCTCTGGCACCGCTCGCAAGAGCTCCGGGCTCAAGGACTTGTAATCGTCGAGCAGTTCACTCGTCTGCGCGTCAGATCCAGCTCCGGCAGCATCGAGAGCCGTGCGCAGGTCCTGTTGCAAAGCATCAATGATCGCGCCCCTGTTGCGCAGCGGACGCTGAGACCCAATGAGGTCCCCCGTCTCTGTGTTTTGGTGAGCATTGACAATGTGCAGCTCCTTCGACAATGCTTCTGCAAGGAGCTGGCAAACAGTGGTTTTGCCGCAGCCTGTCTCGCCTACCAGAAGCACAGGCTCCTTGTTACGCAAAGCGCGTGCGACGAGAACGTAAAGACGACGCATCGCATGTGTCCATACCACGCCTTGTGAATTGTCCTTGCCTGCGATCCGCTTGAGTTCGGGCAGAGCGTCAATGGAGTACAGAGCCTGTATATCAATCTTGACTTTGAAGACTTTTTCAATTATGTCTTTAACGGCCAGGCGTTCGTCCTCATTGCGGACCCGTTCTGCCAACAACATGAAACCCTGCGCAGCAATTTCTTCACGTGTGTCGGCACCTCTTAATGCCCAGCGGAATAGATCTCTAAGAGTTGCAAAGCTGTCTTTTTGCTCAAACAGACGGCTGGTCTGTCTCAGTCTTGAGAGCTCTTTGTAGACTGTGACGATACGCCGACAGTCGGGAGGGGAGGTGTTGACGCTGCGCTGCTGTAAGATGAACTCTAACTCGTCCTCGGGTATGTCGTCAAAATGAAGTTCGAGGAATCTGTTCCGGAAAGCCCGTGAAAGGGCTTTGCGACCTCCATATAAACCAGGTGGGTTCTGCGTGGCAAAGAGAATGAAGTTCTCATGAGGTTTCACAACTTCTTGTGTCTCTGGAATCAGAAGCTCGCGGTTGTCATCCAGCAGACGGTTCAGGGCCTCGAGAACATCAGTTGGTGCTAAGTTCAGCTCGTCAAGAACTATCCAGTGGCCCTGTCTCATGGCTTGAACAAGCAAGCCCTCTTGGAACTTAAGCTTGCCGTCCGTGCCGGAAACGTATGTTCCAAGATACTCTTGCAGGTCCGTGTGTTCGTGGTTGTTGATGCGTACAAACTTATTGCCTGTGAAGTTTGCCAAGTACTCGATCATACTCGTCTTCCCTGCAGAGGTTGGGCCTTGGATGAGGATAGGGAACTTCCTGGTAGATGTGGCTCGCACAAGGTTCAGTAGGTTGCGCTCGACATATGGCGTGATAATGTAATCGGTTCTTTGTACTGGCTCTTGATCACCTTGGAAAAGCCAATACTGGCGATCACGGTCTTTGTTCCTGAACTTCACGTACTCCTTGCCATCGTTGGGGTGTTTTGGCGCTTGTGAGAGTAGTGACTGTGAGCTACCATGGCGGTCAAACAGGTGATGATGAATGAGGGGGACGAGCATGGCTTCGGAGTCGCGGCTGAGAAGCGTCAAGAATCCCATAGAGAAACCTTCGTACAAGGCGCGCCGGAGACCATAGGACGGGGCAATCGTGTTGACATAAGTCAGAACTCGGGTCAGAGTCCGGAGACTGAAGTGAGGTACTTCATTGGCGCCGTCCACAAGGCGCTTCTCTTCAGCCATGCGTTTCGTGTTCAGGTAGAGACGTGCAATGTCATCGGCAGCCTGGTCGTTCTTGGCATTGCTCCCGATGTATGTCTTGATGATCGTGAGGAGATCTTTCAAGTCTGTGTCCGGACTGCGAACATAGAGCTCTGTGAATCTAGACCTGATGCCAACAGGCAGATCTCGTTTGCCAACATCTGTCGCAGGGTTCATGGCGCCGAATATGCGGAAGTTGGGATGTGCGACGATCTTTTCGATTTCACCGGTCTCGGACAGAAGCAACGAGGGACGTTCTTGAGGCCCCGTCAGGAGATCTGCGATGCTCTCTAAAGTGTCGGGGGAGGCCAAATTGATTTCATCCAGCAAAACCCAATCACCATTCCTCAGTGCTTTGACCAGATTGCCTTCCACGAAAGAAAATGCGAAGTGGCCGGAACCACTGGCAATCTGGATGTCAAATTGCTCGAGACTTTGAGCAAAAGCATCCCATCGCGGTCGTAGATCAAGCAATGTTTCCAACTTTGAGCCGGTCTTCCTCCGCTTTGCTGGCTGGTCCTCGCTTGACCTTGCTTCCGCCTGCTCGTCTTGTTTACGTTCCAGCTCGGCCACAATCTTCAAGAACATCTTCGGTGCTTCTTTCCAAAGTTTGGATACTCGAGTCCACTGACTCTTGGCGAAACACTTTCCGATCTGATCGAGATATTTCTGGTTCTTAGTTGATGAGATGCCCGTGGCTGAGAAAAGATCCTCAAATTCTTCCTTCAAGGGCACAGCGAGATTGCGCGCGTTGACTGGCTTGAACCCACCGAGCAAGTCACCGACTTCACTCTGTTGTGACAAATTGACTGCAATCAGCTTGTGGCCTAAAGACTCAGCCAGCTGTTGCACAACTGTAGTCTTTCCGATACCTGTTTCTCCAACAAGGAGCACTGGTTCCTCTAGCTTTACCGCCACGGCGATCTGCTCAAGGAGCCTTTTCGCGTGCGCAGTACTTGCAAAGGGCCGCTTCGACTTTCGCATGCGGTTTGCGAATTTGTTCTTCCTCAATCGTGTCCGGCCAATGCTGAATCTGGTCTCGTCTTCTTCCAAGGGGGGTATATTGGCAGTCATGTAGTGTTCTGCCCGATCCTTAGAGAGGTGCATCTCCTCAGCAATGGCCTGACCCAGATGGTGTGCCGTTTGAACATCAGGGGTGCTCCCTGCGAAGCAATCTAGTGCCTCAAGAAACATCCAGTCCTGGGTCGTCTCGCTTATCGGCTCGTCTCCCGTCCGTGAGCCTGCTGTCTGCAAACAATCCTGGAGTCGACGACACCATTTGAGTAGATCTCTCATGGTGATAGGCCTGCCAGTGTTACGCATCCTCGGTCCGCTGTTCATTGCAGCAAGCCTTCTGAAAACATTGAGGATCCCAGTCACGAACTTGCGCAAGAATGGGTATGCTTCGACAATGACCTGTTCTACCTCACTTGTTGTGATGGGCTCGACGTGTAAAGTCTGCCAGAATCTCATGCCCACCAAGCTTGGCAGATTCTCCTTGCCGTTCATGCCCTTCGATGTTCTCACAGTGGCAAAAAGACGGAAGGTGTTTGCTGCTCGGATCTTCTCTCCTCGGCTGGGGATGAGGAGCTCATTGCGCTCGATCAAAGGCAAGAGAGTGCTTAGCACCTCAGTAGGTGCTCTGTCTAGATCTTCCACGAGGACCCATCTGCCTTCCTTGACAGCAGTTGTCAAAACGCCAGGGCGCCACTGGAAGCTGCCTGGCTTAGTATCGGTCGAGTACAGGCCGATGAGCATCTTAGCGTCGGTCTGCTCATTGAGATGAAGGGTCACCATGTCTGAATACATGCCGAGATCCCGGGCAATCTCGTGAATGAGTGAGGTTTTCCCAGATCCGGGGAGACCATGGAGCAGGACTGGGTCATTCGTCTGGAGAATTCTGGCAAAGCTTTCGAGATTTCTCTTTGTTGTCGCTGTCATTACCAAATGCGACGGGTTCCCAGTAGGGCCAAGGGGTCGTGGTAAGATGGCATTCTCGTACGCAATGACGTATGGGCTCAAGAACTGAAGTGGAAGCCGGGACAATGAGTCCGTGGCCTGTCCTCGAATTTGATCGCGAGCAGCGAGAACGCGCTTCGCGCGCGTCTGCTCATGTAGTGAAAGAAACCCGTAGTCGATCACTTGGCCATCGAAGTCGCCATGAATCGCTTCTTCTCCACCTACATGCTCAGACAGAAGCTGCTCCAGCTTCAAATCTGACGCACGCAGGAGTTGGCAGTAGATTCGAATGGCAAGGTAACGAACGGCTGGGCTCTGATGTTTGAACAGCCGCTGCATAGAGCTCGGGGACACTGCTCGAGAAAAGGTCCGGGCGTCGAAATGATTGAGTCTCCATCCGGTCAGAAGCAGTTGAGTCAATCGCGCTTCAGTGAAATTGTTTGATATAGCGCCAAAGTCTGGTAGACGAAGACATAATTGTTGTGTGTGTGATGAATTGTGGTGGTGTTGTGAAGGCGAAGTCGGGTTGGCGATGAAAGCTGAAAGGTAGGGCGCAAATGGCAGAACTCGAGCTAAAGATGAAGCCACTCGTATTCTCCGGTTCTCATCTACTGCGGTAGTGATCCATCGGGCACAAATGTCGGCGAATATATCCTCAAAGTGTACGAAGATACGTTCTGTAAGTGGGGGACTGAGCGCAGCCTCTGCCACTGCGTCGAGCAGCCTCGTCGAAGAATTGTCCTGAATTGTGGCAATTAATTCGGCCGGCAGAAGCTGTATAGCGGCCGCATCCTGCAGAAGCGACCACCGCTGCCGTGAGACGTCTATCGCAGCCATGACTGCGTGTCTCTTCACCGGCGTAGATGTATGTATGGTAGTGATGAGCTCCTCTCACATGAAGCTGCTCCCAACTTTTTTTTCCTACAGAGCAAGGTGCAGTAAACGCCGGGGGTGGACGTAGCATTCTTGGGTGCACCTGCAAGGGTCCGCGCCGGGCAAAGGCGTCACCAGTTAGTCCGGCCCAATCAACGGCCACCCTGGCACGCAGCCTCGACCACCTACGGTGCAGCTCCAAATTCTTCGAGAGACCGGCTCCTGGACCACACGCGAGCGACGACGACGAATTTCACCTCCAATTGGCGCAGGCCTGGCATCACGAACTTCCGACAAGCACCGACTTCCTCTCCAGATTTCACTCGCTCCGCTCCTCTTCTCACATCATCACCATGGCCATGTCTTGTCGGTATGCCGCTCGGGCTTGCGCTCGTCAGATGCGTACATCATCACAGCCCTTCCGCGTCGCCTCAATGACGAGACGGTACAACTCTACTGAGGCCGCTGTCGAGAACCCCAAGATCGCCGGCATTGTCGACCAGATTAGCCAGCTTACACTTCTCGAGACTGCAGACCTCGTCTCCAGCCTCAAGGTCAGTCTACCTCTGCAAAGATGCCAATCCGCATAAATCATTTCATGACTAATCTTTCTCTTACTACAGAGCAAGCTGAACATCCCCGACATGCCCATGGGTGGCTTCGCTGCCGCCGCACCCGCTGCTGCTCCCGCCGAAGAGCCTGAAGACGCCGCTCCTGCCGCCGCCGAGAAGACACTTTTCACCCTGAAGCTGCAAGAGTTCGACACCGCATCGAAGGCCAAGGTCATCAAGGAGATCAAGGGCCTGCTTGGCCTCAGCTTGGTCGACAGCAAGAAGTTCGTCGAGAGCGCACCGAAGATGATGAAGGAGAACGTTCCCAAGGAGGATGCGGAGAAAATCATCGCCACCATGAAGGAGCTTGGTGCTAAGGTTGTCATGGAGTAGGCTAAGTCACAAGGGGTGTATTCTTGTTGGCATATTCACGGGGAAGTGACACGATAGACGGCTAAGCGTGTAAAAATAAGGGGTCATGTACATTACTTATACAACCATCATAAGACCTTTTTGCCTTTCCAATCCCTGATCCAGTTGGACAACATTGTCTATGTGAAGACTGTCTTGAATCCATCGCTCAAAAACTCCCGAACGCCTCAGGTATGGTGGGTATCCCTCTTTTCCGGCCTCTCACTTAGATTTGCTGCATGGACAACTGCCTATGCGCAGCATTCCACTCTCTCACCACGCGTCAGTGCCGTTGGCCGTTGGTCGCTCGCCGTTGATGGTCACATCTCTGAAGCTCCATCTCAGCTTCAAAATCTCGGGCCTCTTCAGCCAGAAGGCGGTCATCATCATCGCCATAGTCACTCGTCTCTTCCCACAATTTCGCCTGTTCTTGGTCAATCCCTGCTGGGACTGCCCAAATGCTCTCTCGCTCGCGTTTGTGCCTTTCGCGGTCCTCTTCGATGCGTTGCTCAATCTGCCTCTTCTCGAGACGTGGCGGCGCTCCTTTCTTATCTGGTCGCGGTATTGTCTGTGAAGGCGGTGCATCTGGCAGGTCACCAGTTGGTGAGCCTGCGTCAAAGTCATCATTTGTGGACTCCCTTTCCTTGATGACATCTTCGATCTGGGTGACCACTTGAAGCTCAAGTAGTCCCTTGCCCTGAAGATTTTGAAGTACCTTCGCTTTGTTAGTTAGGACTTCCACACGGCGGATGGGCATTTGCTCACCTTCCTGACAACCTTGACGTTGGCCGCACCGGAACCATCATCGGGAGCAACAGCATCGACGACACGGATAATATCCCTCTGCATCATCCTCACGTAGTCTGAGTGGCCATCACGTTGGGCCTGGTCCAAGAAGTGCTCGATGAAAAACATGATGTTGGCACGTGTGTTCATGTTCGTCTTGACAGACTGTCAGCGCCAGCCTCTACTCATATATGGAACCAAGCTTACCCGCTCGACCTGTTCAAGAATACAAGAGTGAAGATCCTCGTCCATCTCCTTGTATCTGAGAGCATATTGGGCGGCCTTCTGCGCTGAGTTGACAGAGGCATTGAGACCCTGAAGCTGGGATGTGAAGCGCATACGCACTTCGAAGGGGTCCGCCATGCCGGAAAGGATACCGTCTTCGAGACAAGGAGCTAGAATGGGCTTTGGACGATGGCGTCCTTGCCAGAAGCGTCACCGGCGTGATTTGTTGATCGGGGCTGGACGGTCCGACACGCTGATGAAGACTGCTGGGTGCGCGAATCGCTGGGGTGGTTTTGCATGGTTGGATTGCCTGTTTTGGGCGCCTTCGGTCAGGCCGCTATGGGAGACTGACATCCCTGTAGCGCCCGTAACAAAGCCACTGAAACAGCCCCTGCAACCCGCCTTACCAAGCCGCTCTGTCCCGCGACGACATTTTCTCGGGATGCACCCGAGATCCGGTGTCTGTTCTCATAGATTATGGTACGCAAAGTTACCTTACTCGTGAAATTGTTTCTGGCCTGGTGCGAAGATCTTACAGGAGACTGGCCCGAGCTCAGTCGCGTTTTGCCTATAAGAACAAGCTTGGCCAGCGCATCTTCGCCCAGTCCCCCGAAATATACTGTACTCACTAATACCTCTCGACGCTACCCTGCATTTTACGTTTTCTGATTTCGCTATTGTTCTTTGATCGTTCCTAGCCTTTGCAAAGCGTTCAACAGATATCCGTTTGGAGCACCGATCAAAAATTTCAATTTCGAAATGCTGGCCTTGACACATTCTGGCGCTTCGCCATCGGCGGAGCTGACCATGGCGGTTCTTGGCTGTGGTACGTCCGTAATCAGAGACTTCACCACAAAATGTTATACTGATTGTGATCAGGTGGTATGGGAGTTGCTATATTGGGCGGCATTCTCACGTCTCTTGCAGACCTCCAGGGACCCAAGCCTCTGCAAACACCTTCTGGAACACCCTTCGAGGAGCTCCCCCCTCGATTGCCGTCTCGGTTCATTGCATGCGTTCGCAGTCACGAGGGCGTCAAACGTGTCAAGAGTCTCCTATGGGAACACTCATCAATCCTGAAGGTCGTCAGAAACGAGAATCTTCATGCGGTGCAACAGTCAGACGTCATTCTCCTCGCATGCAAGCCCGACATCGTCTCGGACGTCTTGAGCCAACCCGGCATGGCTAAGGCTTTGCACGGCAAGCTTCTCATTAGTGTTTGCGCAGGCGTCACAGTGGAACAAATGGAAACCGCAATCTACGGAGCTGTATCCTCGAATGACCCCGAAGATGATGGCCGGTGCAGAGTGGTCCGAGCGATGTGCAACACAGCGGCATTAATCCGGGAATCAATGACCGTCATTGCTGAGAGCCAACCTCCACTGCCACCTCAAACAGAAACCCTTGTCACATGGATCTTCAAGCGAGTCGGAGACGTCGTCTACCTGCCTGCGGACACCATGGATGCTTCGACAGCTCTTTGCGGCTCTGGCCCCTCTTTCTTCGCACTCATGCTCGAGGCCGCAATTGAGGGAGCCGTTGCCATGGGTCTACCACGTAGGGAGGCCACAAGAATGGCCACACAAACAATGAGAGGAACAACAGGCCTAGTACAGAATGGCACAAACCCAGCCATTGTTCGCCAGGAAATTTGCACGCCTGGCGGCTGCACTATTGGTGGCACTCTCGTGCTCGAGGAAGCAGCAGTCCGGGGCACAATTTCCAAAGCTGTGAGAGAAGCTACAGCAATCGCAAGCCAGCTCGGCAAGGGGGCACAGCATGTCAACGGCACCAGGCACATGCCTCCTAGTCTGTAGAAAATTGGGTGTTGCAAGACATGTACAATATCATATTTTGATCCATATGGAGCTTGCCAAGCAATCTGAACGAGATATTAACCTCCGATCAGAGCCAAAGTGGCTTCAGCTCAATCCAAGCCGTTCCTGAACTCCGAGAACACCTGACAGACCGCTGTCTAATGAATTACACAATTTCGAGTTTATGCTTCCTCGGTTCTGGCCCTCTTGCTGGAGCCCTCGCCTGCATCAGCGTCCATCTTGCGTTTTCCGTTCGTGACCGAGGTCGTGCCGCTGTGCTTGACTGCCTCGTCGTGAAGAGCTAGCAGCCGTGCGTAGGCGAGCCCCACGCCACCTAACGTCTCTTGTAGCTTGTCGATCCGCTCCTCGACGTCGATCTGAGACAGGATATCTTTGTTGTGTCGATAAAGTCGTTGTTTGACAATGAGCTCCCAGAGCTTCTCCATATGCTTCTCATCTCTGGTTGGAGCTGGTCCAGCATCATCCTGGGGCAGCTCCACACCCTCTTCAATCAGAGGCATCTTGGGTCGCACTGACTTTGGGAGCTGGGACATGAGGTACATCTCAAGCACACGATTGAACTGTCTTGGTGCAATTTTAGTCTTTTGGCGGATCGTCTCAATCGAGTCACCTCCGAGCACCAGTTGAGGGATTGGCCCAGACTTGGGCACCTTTACGCTCGTATCAAGGCGCAGCGCCGCAAACTCCGGGACCGTGCGAAGAAATGCCAAATCGCAAACATCGCGCAGGTCGTCGAAAGCCTCGTTGGGATTCTCGATGGTGAAGTCCCGTGTTTGAGGATGCTGCAGATAATGCTCGAATATGGACTTGTAGAGACATTGTCCATTGCCCTTTCCTTGAAAGGGGGGAATGATGACGAACTGCGACAGCCTAGTCCGACATGGGAGCTGCTCGAGCTTCATATTACCCTTTGGGAGCTCCCAGTCATGAGCCGGCGAGGCAGGGGGGGTCGGAGGCAGGAAATAGTAGAAGCGATAAACAGTCGAGAACCCCGCAAAAGAGTAGGTTTGCTGTTTGGGATTCGATGAAGCTGTGTGCCTTGCGATAGAGGAAGAAGACGGCCCAGCGATCGGCATCAGAAAGATCTTGCTCGGGGGACTCAGATTCGGGTTTCTGTCCGATGTAACTACCTCCGTCGATGAACATGGTGACGAAAATTTGGACTCGCAAGAGTATTTGTCGGATGGCAGGGTCGTCAAGAGTGCCTCTCCAAACCTCGTACGTGCCGTCGCTAGTGGTATACGATGAGTGCAGTTTGCCTGGAGGTGACCAGCTATTGCTCATCTGGAAAGCGCTGTCCTCGAAATCCTTTTCGCTCGCGAAGGCAACTGTTAAGAAGGGCGTTAGCAGTTGACCCAGAGGGCTCCTGGCAAGGGCAAACATACTTCGCGGGAGGTGTTGACCATCCTCAAGAATTTGAGTTATGTTCGTGGGCTCATCTTCACCCACTGGCTTCATCTTTTCCTTGTACGTGAACTTCACGTGAGGGCGCATGTCGTTCGCACGGTAGCGCAACTCGACCTTGGGATTCTTATACCCAAAGATCTGCTCTTCTTCCCCGAAAATCGCGTAGGTGAACTTCGGCTGGAAACTCGCGACCTGCTGGAGACCGGTGTCATCCGCGGCAAGGAGTTTCACGACGAGGGCATCGTTGGCACTGGCGACCCCTGCGATCTTAATCAGCAATGAGGTTGCGACAAATGAACATTTCGTGATTGCTTACAGTCCTCCATGCGCGGGAGGGCTGCCATGTTGAGCTTCGCAGCAATGAACACTTGAGAGGTAGATAGTACGCTGCAATGTGAAATGATCGATTGCGCGGCGGCGTTCGAGCAGGAAGTGACGGTCGTCGTAAGAGGTCGTAATTAGAAAGTCAGAATGCGACGCGGTAAGTTGGTTGGCGCGCGTTGCCAAACGCGTAGCACTTAAAGCCGTGCGACCCACCGCCCACTTGGTCGTTGTCTGTGTCACGGCGTAGGCAATTGCTGGGTTCTGGCCAAGATCAGTATGAACTGCGAAATATGCCTGACAAGTCGTCACAGAACTCCTCAACACCTGACCTTTCACGTCGCAGAATTATCATACACGAATGCTGAGGCAAAATAAAACATGATGCAAATAAATGATCTTCGAGCATATGGGATTTACTCATGACCTTTAGAAGAAATCAACGATCTGGAGTCTCACGCGCTGCCGTTTTAGGACCATGTTGTCGATAGCTTTGGGAATCGCGTATGTTCCTGCATTACCTAGGTACCTGACTTACCCAGTTACAGAATAAGGTATTTGCTGGGCTTTTGAGCTGTATGTACTGTATCGATATGGTGTGGAAGTCACAAGAGCATTGTTCGGTTCTCTGGGGTGCCAAATTGGTACGGGAATGAGTCCGCTTAGTTTGGTAGTGTCACTGATTCCAGAATTATTTCAGCCACAGAATCCCATGATGGCCTAAGGCAGCAAGGTACACCGGCAGTGCAACGGGTGATGTAATGGCGTGCGACAGGCCCCCTGTAAGACAACCTTACGCATTGACAGGCACAGACACTCCTTCTCCTTCAACATATACACTACCGACCACTCCGCGCGCCACACTCGATCGCATCGCAAGTTCCGGCTCCAGCTCTTTGCGCGATGCGCACGACCTTATATCACAAGTCGCCATGGCGTTAAACATACTAAGCACCGCTTCGCCTGTCGGCTCGACCATCTTCAGCGCCTTCGCTCTCGTGATCATCTCGCTTGTCGTTCTCCTTATCCTCCGGTACTATCTCCCTCTACGATCGACGCCGGCATTCTACTTGGTGCCTCTATTCTTTGCCCTGTGGCTACCATCGATTGTAGTGCTGCTTGTTCCCATCGATTTGGCATCTTCCGCAAGAACGGGCGATGAGGCGTCCAGAGGCATATGGTTGCCTGATCGCGTGATCCTGGTGTCATGGAGGATTACATACTGGCTCACCTTCGTGTTGACATGGTATGCTGAACATTGCTCCCCCCTTCATATCAGAGCTGACTGGTGTGATAGGTTTCTGCTCCCCATTCTCGCCGAGTATGCAGACGCTGGCTATCGCGAACCGAAGGACAAGCTCCTTTACTCTCTTCGTGCGAACGCACAGTTTTATGCCATGAGCCTGGTCGCTGGTCTGGTCTTTGTCGTCTACGTCTGCATCTGGATCACATCATTCTTCGACGGACTCAAAGGAATCATCATGGGACTAGCATACTTTGTGGGACTGGCCCTCGCTATCTACTTGATGGGCCATGGCTTGGTTTCAATTCCGAGGCGACTGATGAGGAATGCGAGCGTTTCAGGCAAGCTGCGGCGCATTCAAGGAAAGGCCCCTAAGGCGTATGAAAAAATGCAGGATTCTCTCATCAGCCTCGAGGAAATCGAAGCTCAGGTTTCGGAACTTGCCAGGCGAAAAACCGGCTCTGCAGTCATGTATCAGGACTGGATCGAAGAGCTGCAAGATATGGCAAGCTTACCAGAGTCGCAGCCCAGGACAAACACTTACCACCTTGAAGCTGCGTCCCAAGCCTTGCCGACTGTTATTACTGAGAAGTATCTTGCCGACTTGACGAGGAAATACGTCCGAGCACGCCACTCACGAACCCGTTACCAGGACGCATGGAATCGTCTGGTCCAGAATGCTGTCGAAACGCAAGCTATATTGGATTCAGTTGCCTCTAAGTCGCTGGATTTTGGAGATGCGGATCCTCACGCAGGGCCTTGGGACAGGGCCAAAATCCTCAGTCCCTACCAAAGATATATTTGTCATTATATCATACTGCCATATGCGCAGTTGGTCCTTGGAGCCTTCCTAGCCGTTTCTTCAGTCTGCATCATCTGGTCAGAAGTCATCAAGTCATCCTTCGAGAATCTCTCCATCATCAAACTGACGGTCATTCATCACTGGAGCGGGAACAAGGCCGAGGTTGGCTTCGCTGGTCAGGTCATCGCAGCATACTGGATCTGTTACATGTGTGCAGCCGCACTCATCTCCATGACAGAAGTCAAGGTCTGGCGCGGCCGTGCTCTTGTCAGGAGAAATACTGCATATGAGTCTGCCCTCTGGTACGCTTTGCAGGTTGCTAAGCTCACTGTTCCACTATCTTACAACTTTGTCACCCTTCTTACCGACAAAGTCAACAGGAAGACGGTCTTTTACCGTTTTTTTGGTTCACTTATCGAAATGACACCGGTCGGTGACTTCTTCGATCAGCTGTATCCTGTTCTGGTTTTGTTCCCGGCGCTTGCGAGCCTTTTTGGCTTCTATGGGCGCATTAAGCGCATTTTTGTCGGCATGGATATTATCGACGACGAGGAGGACAATGAGTCAGGATACGGCACAGGGTCATGGCGAGAAGGGAGAGATCTCATCTCGAGAGAGCTCGGAGGTAACTCTCTTCTGCGACGCCGCGAGGAAGCATCCTCACGGTTTGCTGGTTCACGCGGAAATGGTACTGGCCGTTCAGGCCCGTTGCTCTCAGTGCCCAGTGCCCGTGGCTCAAGTTCTTCTCCAGCACGGTCCCCAATTCGTCCAGCGACGAACAATGCAAGACCGGGTCAATCCCACCGAGGCCCCACCATCAACGAGCCGGAGGACGATAATCTGTTCCAGATATTCGGACACCGCGTTATGAACACTTTTGACACGATGGAGACACCGAAGTGGATGCAAGATATCGGCCAAGGCATCAAGAAGCCGAAGTGGATGGGCGGTGACGACGATAACAACACACCACAAAGACCTGACGCTGGGCAGGAGCGCAACAACTCGGATTTCCGTCGCTGGTTTGGAGGTGATAGTGGTATCCGCCTGTAATGTCTTGACGGACTACTGCAGCGCGAGAAGGCGTACATGAGACGACCGTGACAGCATGGTGACGCAGCATATCAGTGGCGTATGATGAACTTTTGGGGACACGGACAATAGACTACATTAATGGAGTTCAGGCTGCTTGGGGCTAGCCTTCCCCCATATGGCAATAGCATTGCTTTCTTTGTACACTTCTGAGCATGTTTATTTATTTATTTCAGATGTAATTCAAACCTTTGCCTAGACGAAAAAGCGTTTTCCGTATAGTCTTGTGAGCACAACTTGTCTGCAACGACGGGGAGGCTAATTGCAAAGACATCACACGTACCGTGGCTGTTCAAGGAGGCACGAAACGCATTATATACATCACAAGTACATCTACGAATCCTGTATTCAAGTGCAATGCAGCGTGCACATGACAGTCACTTGATGCACTGGATACCTCAGGTTCTCGACAATAATTATATTGTATGAATCACGGTCCAATGGGACAAGTGCGAGAAGTTGTTTGTTTGTTTGTAAATAGCAGCAGGAGGCTGCCGGATTTCCAAATGGTGGGTGAAGAATGCAAGTGACGGGTTGGCAGACGTCTGAAGTCATCTTGAGAAGCAGGATATGCACCCTCAATCTTGCCTCGTGACTAGCGTCCGTTACTTGAGTGGCTTAAGCCGCCCCAGCAACTGCCCTGGAATGGCGTGCCTCCTGAGCGAGGAGCGTCTCGGTCAGGTTACCAGCTGGTGCGCGACCACTGGCCAGGATATCACGAGACGCCTGCTCAACTCCGAGCTGACGATCAGTCCACAAGGGCTCCTGGACATTGTCCTTTTCACCCACACCAATGAAGCCACCCTCAGCAGCCCACTCAGAAGTGCGCTTGATCTCGAGGCGAGTCCAGACTTCTTCCAAAGCGGCGACGAGCTCATCGCGATACTCCTTAGTGTGACCGGGAGTGGGTGTAATACGAAGGCGCTCCTGTCCGACAGGCACGGTTGGATAGTTGATGGACTGCACGTAAATGTTGTAGTCCTGAAGCAGCATGTCGGAAGCCGCCTTGGCGACCTCCGCATTGCCGACGAGGAGAGGGATGATGTGTGATGGGTTGGGAATAACGGGAATGTCGCGCTGCTCGAGTTCCTCCTTCACAGCCCGCGTGTGGAGCTGCTGAAGACGGCGATCTCCCTCGTACTCCATCTGATACTCAATGGACGCCTTGGCACCAGCCATCGTGGCCGGAGGCAGTGAGGTAGTGAAGATAAAACCAGGAGCGAGCGAGCGCACCATGTCGACGAGCTTGGAGCTTCCAGCGATGTACCCACCTACACAGCCGTACGCCTTGCCCAAAGTACCGGTGAAGATGTCAATTCTGTCCATAATCGTGCCACGAGGCATGCCTTCCTTGTGAGCTTCCCAATCAAGATGCTCAGCGACACCTGCACCGTGCGGGCCGTACATGCCGACAGCATGGACTTCATCGAGAAAAGTGATGGCGCCATACTTGTCAGCCAGGTCGCAGATGGCCTCGATAGGACCAATGGATCCACACATGCTGTACACGGACTCGAAAGCGATGATCTTGGGCACGTGCAGTGGAAGTGCTGCCAATTTTGCCTCAAGGTCCTCCACATCATTGTGCTTGAACACGACCTTCTTAGTTCCGGAGTGTCTGATGCCCTGAATCATCGATGCGTGGTTCAGGCTGTCAGAAAGAATAACACAGTCAGGCATCTTGCTTCCCAGCGTGGCTAGGGTCGCGTCATTCGCGACATAGCAGGAGCTGAAGACCAAGGCGGAATCTGTCGCATGAAGCTTCGCAAGTGTCGCCTCCAGTTCGACGGCGTGCTTATTGTGGCCGGAAATATTGCGAGTGCCACCGGCACCGGCGCCATATTCGTCCAGAGTTTCGTGCATCTTCTGCAGGACAACAGGGTTGCGGCCCATGCCAAGGTAGTCATTGGCGCACCAAACAGTGACCTTGTCCTCTGCATTCGCCATGTGGGCACGAGGGAATTCCTTGGCAAGACGATTGATGTTGTTGAAGTAGCGGTACGACTTGTCCTTATGCTTCTTGTCCAGTTCGTTGTTGTAGAACTGCTCGTAGTTGAACTTGCCAGCGGACGTGACGGGATGAGCCTGGGCAGAGGCCGGTGCAGGGCGACGAGCCGAAGGCGGAGGGTTCGCGTAGGCATGAGCCTTGTCACGTCGATCGAAGACGGGACCATCCACGGCACGAGCCTCCTTGTTGGCCGAGGTATGAATCTTGGCCTTGGATTGAGTCGATAGAGCCCGGATGGCAGCAGCAGCGCCGTGCTTGGAAGACTGCACGGCGAGGGCCTTACCCATCACAGGGCAGCGGTGGGCGTACAACTGCAGCTTGGACATGGTGCCACCGCAGGGCGACGCCTGGGGGCGTGCGGTGGTCGACAAAGCTCGCAGAGTCGCAGGCGAGGCCTTCTTCAAGAAAGGGCACACGGCCTTGGACTGGCGGAGAACGGCGTCCATGGCGATTCGGAGGCGGGTCAGATCGTGTGAGGATGGAGGGGCTTCGGGGCTGAAAGGCGGAGTGGCGATCAGCGGTCGAGTACGAAGGAGAAGGAGCAGACAACGAGTCGAAAGCTCGATGATTTGATGATAGGCGAGGAACGGTTACCGTTCAAATTGGCAGTTGGTCAAAAGTCGCAGCCAACCCTTAGCAAAGTTGTTAGAGGAGAAGGGTTCAGCCCGCGTAGTCGGTGTTTCGGGAACGAGTGATGACTGACAGAAAATGCAAGGCTTAGGATTGGTACGAGGGGTCCGTCCCGACAAAGGAGACCCATACAGTTGTGTTAGATCTATCGCACTGTATATGCTGCCCTCCAAGCCGGACTTCCTACAGTGTGTTACATGACTCGCACAGTCCTCGATGCGCTTCCGTACGCGGAACAGACTGGCCGAGGCCAGTCTGGAATTCCTCCGCGCCGAGAATTGCCTAAACGGCACTGGTCAGCCCGCTATGCTTTCGGGTCCAACGACTCCGAGCCAGCCCGCAACGTACGAACAATCAGGCCAGGCTTGTATGAGTTAGTTTCCAGGTGGAGGCGCGCGCGCTCTTTGTAATGATTCAACAAATTGCGGCTACTCACAATAGGAGCAACTTTGAGAGATGTTCCCTACTTTTCGACTTGTTTGTGACAGCTGCCTCTGATGTCGGACCTTGATGACTGTAATGGGATGCATATTTGGGGTCTGGCTCAGCCCGTCACGCCCCCCCTGTTGACCACACATCAACCACGGACATGCACAGATCTAGCACATGGGTGCATGAATCCATTGGACCCTGGTTTCGCTACGCCTGAATGCTCAGATCTTGTCCAGAACAGTCACATACTGTGGTATCGGGCTACGTTCCCACAGACACACTTTCATGGGCACGACATGAGATGTTCCGTCGTCATATTCCAGCAAAACCATGACGCTATCTGACTCAAAGCTACGTTTCCACTGCATTATGCCTCGCGAGCGCAACGGATCCAGGTGCATCAGCACTTGATGACCAGGGCCAAAATCGCAAATGCTCTGCTTCCCCATGTGATGTGTGTGTCCTCATATATGTACCGGAGAGTCTTCGTCAAGCACACAAAAGTGATCGTGACCTCATCTCCAACTTCTGTGGTTGACTCGTCATTTTGATTCATGAGCTCATATCCCCGAGAAGGAAGTGTCGGGGTTATGCCGTCTGCGTGCATCTGCTGCCGCGCGCATCGCCTTCATATCGTCGTGCGCGTGTGCACTTCGTGGAGTTCCGGGTGTGCTCATGCTTGGCCGCCTAATGTTGTCGAGGTTCTACTCATATTATTAGTGCACTGATCAGGACCATGAGCGCAGGGTCCGTATCTTACCGTAGGGTCTGTGGAGTTGCCAGAGCCCTCCAGGAACCCACTAAACTCTGAGTCTGACATTTCTTCCAGCACTTGCAGTCGAGTCTTGATATCTTGCCGGGAGGCAAAGGCCAGCCATTGTGGCGTGAAGCGTCGGAAGGCTGCTGCTGCCGTGAATCGGGTATTTTTCAGGTGGTCCCTCAAGCTTCGCCATTGCAAGTCATCGGGCAGGAAGCCCAGAGCTTTGTTCTTACGAAGGTGGTCGACCTCGCGCACGATCCCAGCCATCATCACCTCGTTGAACCTCTGGGGACGACTCCAATTCCCACGAAGGCGGACGACCTGCTGCACAAATTCTTGCTCAAATTCACCCTTTGCTTTTGACAAATTGGTGTGGAAAGTTCCTTGATATGGCTCCTGATCTGTGGAAACCTCACATCTGGTACTCTTCGTGTGATTGCCAATATAAGTATTCGCGCCGGCCATCATTGGCGGCGCTGCAAGGTTTGTCGATGTGTTGGAGGGCCCATGGTATCGGAGCTTGGGACCACCAGGCTTCGTAAGCATTCCGAAGACCCCTCCCGTTGTCCTAGAACGCACCAAAGGGAAGTCGGAAGCACCATCCATTGAGTGTGCAAGGGAGACATTGACATCTTGCACATCGGGCACGATCAACGGTTGCAAATCTCCGTTCGCGCGGGTCGCAGACTGTATCATAGGAGGCTGCAAGTGCCCGTTCGCGAACTGTGTATTTGGAGGCATAAGAACGCTGCTGGGATTAGCGGCTGAAGACCATGACTGTGCAATTCGGTGGCGTTCTTGCTCTCGTCGATACGCTTCAGGATCGGTCAGTCGCAACCAATTCAGATCAACGAGGGTCCGGGCTTCTTTGAGCTCGTCGGCTGTCAGCACCGCAGTGTGGTCTTCTTCTTCAAATGTGTCCGTAGACATAATAGACATGACCACACTTGGAAAATCTTTGATGAGCTTATTCAGGATGCAATCCTTGCCTTGGAAAGAAGTCAAATCCGTCTGGGCGGGCAGAACCACCTTGTGAATGAGCTCACCCCCACGCTTCGACCAGCTGATGGGGTTTTTCTTGTCCACAACGCGCGAAGCGAGTTGCGTTTTGAAGATGGCTTTGTTGTGGAGTGCCTCTTCGAATGTGCCCGCCAGTACCAAGCGGTATACAAAGACAGGCTTCTGCTGCCCTATTCGATAAGCCCTGCCAATGGCCTGCTGTTCATCCATTGGATTCCAGCCGAAATCCAGAAGGACTACCCGATTGGCTCCCTGAATGTTCAGACCAACACCGCCCGCCTTGGTTGATATGAGATAGACCTCCTTCGAGCCTGTGTTGAAGTCGCTGACCATGCTCTGCCGACTACCGATGCTGGTTTGGCCCGTGAGAAGAGCGATACTTCTCTTTTGAGAGATCAGCATGTGCTCCAAGTATTGTAGGGTCGGTATAGAGACGCTGAACACGAGGACCTTGTCGCCGACTGCGCGTGCTTCGTCAAGGATCTTTGTCAGCAGAAGCATCTTGGATGATAGTGCAGGGTTGTCGATGTCCATGCGGCTGGTTTTGGTGAGGGCTGTGGCAGCGATGACCGCCGAGAGGCTCTCGTCCCCTCGTGCCCCCTTTTCCCTGGCATCTTTGGCTTTCACATGAAGGCATCTTGGGTGATTGCAGATCAGCCTGAGACCATCTAGCACTTCGAAGACTGGCGGTTGTCTCTTGCCCCTGGTGTCTCCTATTATGGCTTGAATGCAAGCATTGTAGAGCTCCGTCTGAGCCAGTGTTGGGGCTACAGAAATGACAAACTCGTGTTTATTCGGAAGATCATCCCTCAGCTCTGCGATTGTCGCTCGATGGACCTTCGGCGCGACCGTTTCCTTGAGAACTTGGAGCATCTTGATCGCATGTCGTTTTTCAGACCCAAGACTGTCGTGATAGAGGCCAGCTTCGATGACCTTGGAGTAAATGTCTTTAAACTCCTGAGGCGGTCCTAGGAAGTTTGGGGCTACCCAGTCGATCATGTGGTAGTATTCGTTGACGTTGTTGGCGAGTGGTGAGCCTGTCAGCGCGATCCTGCTCTTTGTTCGAAATTGCGAACAGATCTGATGGATCTGGGATGCCGAATTCTTCAATTTGTGGGCTTCGTCTGCAATCACAGTCGTCGGCGTTTCCGTGAGAAGCTTGGCCAATTCGTCGGTCATGCCAAACATCCTCTTCATCATGTCATAACCAACAACAAGAGTGCCTCCTGTCTCGGCCCATCTCCTAACGCAGTCTTCCCTCTCGGCTTCTTCAAGCTGCGAGTCAACCTTGATGAGGGGAGTAAGTGCCTCTGCCGGTGACCAGGTCAGAAGCTCATCCATCCAATTGTCGACCAGCCCGGCTGGGCACAGAATGATTGTCGGATTCTGCCGCATATCTTGCGGCACCTGCTCCCTGATGGTGGGGTCATCTGAATTGGCAGCTTCGTGCAGAGCAACAAGGAAAGTGATGACTTGCATCGTTTTTCCAAGACCCATGGTGTGGGCGAGCAGGCAACCTTGCCGTTCGCTGGCGTCCTGCACGATCTGGTTCCACAGGAAGCGTACGCCGTCGATCTGATGCTCTTTGATACGCTTCCCGATCTCCTGGTTGATGTAGATCAACCCCTGATGGTCCTCTTTGCCCTCATTTATGATGTGCCTTATCTTGCCAGCGGGCACGGTGCCTGACTCCTCAAGCTGGGCCCTGAGCTTTTGCCGTCTTGCAATGATTTCTTCATTGCGTCGCGCCTCTCGCTCTCTGAGGTCCATGGCATTCCTGTCTTGTACGACCTCAACCACTGTCGTCCGGCGCGCTTTGGTCGGGGTGTTCTCCGCTGGATGGTCATCGTCAAATTCCTCATCGCCTGACATGTTCTCGTGCAGGAGCTCCTCGGGATCGAAAGGCTGCCTGAAAATCTGTGAATCGTCAGGGAAGAGCGGAGCAGCTTGTCGAAGAGCTACGAGAAAGGCTATGAAATTGCTCTCGACGGGTTTGTCCTGCCGTTTTGTAGAAAGTTGCTTCTTGATGGCTGTGATCAATTTCGCGTTGTCACCATAGGTGCGCTCTTTGTAGAATAGCAAGAAGAGTTTCGAAAATTCAAAAGCTGTTTGCAAGTCTTCAGGCTGCAGACTCCCGGTGTGCGCGTCAGGATCATCGTCGCCAAACGGGAGCTCTGCAATTCTTGTAAGATACGCATTCACAGTATCGTTCCATATCGTCTTGGTGTCAGTCTCGTCGGCTTTGGCAAAGACTCTGCTTCGGAACTTATGACCCATATCCCACAAATGGCAGAGCAGCATTCCTAGCTTGCCATGACCGAACTTCTTGGCAGGTTTGCCCTGGGCAGCCATGACGAGCTCGGAAGTGATGGTAGGCGGTTTTTCCTCGGCAAGCAATTGACTGTTCGGCTGACTGGAGCTTCCCGTGACATGATAATTTCCTGCAGGCGAGGTGAGGTCAATGACCTCTGGCTGTGTTTTCTGTGGTGTGACCGGAGGAAGAGCTGCAATCTTGAGCTCCTTTGGCTCAAGATCGAGTCGCCTTGCTGCATGCTCGACGTCTTCCTCCAGTTGGGCTGTGACTGCCTCATCGTCATCAACGATGAAGCCAGCGTCGTCGTCACTGCTCGTAAGGACCTCTTCGCCATCTGATAGCTGCTCTCGTGGCTTGGGCGCCCTTTTGCGCCGCGGCAGCTGTTCAGATCTCGGCGGTTGTTCATTTGACGCGAGAAGTTTGGTCAACCAGGTATGGTAACAAATCTGCTCTAGTGTCGCTTCGAGTGACGAGGACTGCTTCAGAACTTCCCGGGGGTACTTCCAGAGTTCGTCCAGGATATAAGTCCTGAGGTTCTTGAGTCGGCCTTTGAGGCGATCAGTCTCTTGATCTGATGCTTCAGCCTCAAATTTCCGGGATCCGCGACGCGTAGCAGTGCTCCACAGCTTGAAAGCTTGCCTCTCGTACTTTGGAAGCTTTTCCTCTTCCCACTTGGCTGTGATGGCGCTTGAGTAGTCATCCATGAGTTTGGTGACACTTTCTGCAGAGAGGTTCTGCTCCAATTCCATCTCTCGTTCCATCACCTCTTTCTCATACTCCTGTTTGGTGCGCTCATCGTATTCTGAAGGTAAATCCTCGAGAGCCAGACTACCGTCTCGTGATGGAAGGTCAAATCCATCGCGAAGGAGGTTCTCGTGGTGTTGAGTCTGCCTGAACAGACGTCTTGTCTCGCGGTATACGACTAGTCGCCGGCCCGGGGGAAGTTTGTTCGGCAGCACGAGTGAAAATCCCCCATTAGCATTTTCATACAATCTCGTGCTGAGACGAGTCGAAGTTGACCTGATGTCATCGATACTAAGCGCACCCTTTCCGAGGTAGTCACCAAGCGCTACCGTCTCCAGATGCGCAATATTAGTGGCGTACGCTTTGGCATATGTCTCCGGGCTCAAGTAATCTTCCTCCACGGCGAACGAAATCTGGGGTGCCGCCCCAGTCTCTGAGGAGACATTTGTCGGTGCCATACGGCGGCGCTTTGGGGGGCGAACGGTATCGGCCTCCGTCACGCTGCCTTGGGGGGGCTCTGGCGTCATTTGGGTTCTTGCTTCAGGCGCTCGTTCGGATTTTGGCTCCTGTCGATCGTCGACTCCTCGAAGATTCAGGTGAGGGACAGCAGTCGCAAGTTTGGTGTGTTGATCATCAATTATGAGCCTGGGCTTGGCCAAGTCAGTCCTTGGGTTTGGTGTGCTCACAAGAATGCCATCGATTCCCAAATCGGCTGGAGAATCAGCATTCGACTTGGAGGCTGGGACAGCATCTCGCCGAGCCTTCCACTCTTGGAAAGCAGGGCTTTGGCGCTGAAGATCATCAATCACCAGAGCCAATTCGGAATGTTGCCAGCCCTTTGTCAGGCCGAGGTGCTCTTGAAGTTGTCGAAGGTCAACAATAATGGTGTAAGTTAGTAGGCGCTTGCCATTAAACCGGTTCTCGCGGATCTTGTTTGCCAGTACTTCAGGTTCGTCAGTCACTTCAGAGGACGGGTTGCACAGCAACGCGACGACGTCCTCAACTTTCCAGTGGTAAGGGTCCGCCATTGTTCAGACGAGGGCGACTCCGAGCAGTTTGAAGTTTCACAAGATGTCTGTCAGGGCCGTATATTAGCCTTTGGTCTCTTGCGTCTTTGAGTGACACCGTCATCTGGGCTCAACTAGCACCACAGCCATCTCATGCCAAGGAAGGATGGTTCCTGTAGTCTGGAGACTTACCGAGGGGTCATGAAGCGTATAGAGAACAACCCTTTTGATGTGGTCTCCCCAGCATCAGTGGTGGAGTTGCGCATCGAGGAAGTTGGGACCATGTATTTTGTGTGAAGAGCCGAGTTGTGGTGGGTGAGGCATGCCGTCGATATGAAAAAGGGCAGCAGCTTGATCGAGGCGAAAGAAAGGTCGAGGGCCAATGTTGAGCCAAGTCAATGCTGCAAAACTCGGCTTTCTACACCGTACCACAGGCGTCGGTCCTGAAAACCCGTCTTGGCGATACGGCTTGAAGGTGAGAGTCGTTCTCGAAGATCTTCTTTCACTCTGGGTCGCGTAACGCGTGACAGTGAAATGGATGCAGCGCTATCTTAGGGTATCGATCTGTGCATGAAACACGCAGTCAGCTCAGGAAATAGCCAATCAGCATTATCGACCACGGTTTGCTCTCGTAGATAGATTGTGATGCAGTTTGCGGTTCACATGAAAGAGAATAGTGACCTGCACAGCATGGTCGTTTCACTCAAACGCGCCTGTGAAGTGAAGTTGAAGACTTGAGGCGCCGAGTACCGCAGGTGGGGCCAGTGCCAGGGCGGCTAATCGGACAGGCGCAACAGCCGTTCAGGGCATTTTGGCGCTCCGGCAAGTAGTCGTTGCCTGTGGCGCTCATAGCCGGCGTACATCTGCTTCCCCACAGCGGTTGAGTTGGGCTTTGATCAGTGGATGTGCTCTCCACCTCAGTGACTGAATTGGTAAGCTGCTCTGGACTTCCACCAAGCGCCGATGTCGTGATACATCGACCCAAAACAACGCAGACTTCAGCTTGCCTTAGTTGCAGAGCAAATACAGTCATATTCATCTAGCATCGGATCAACGAACTCATACTTGCTGGCTTGGTCCTATAGCCTACTTTGAGGGTAAAATGGCTACCCACAACAGTTCGTCTTATCCCCCGACTCTTACCCCGTCCGAGCAAGAAAAGCTGGTTCAGACGATCAAGGACTGGTCCATCGCAAACGGTTTCGCCGTCCGACCAGCTCCTTCAGTTGTTCCCGAGGAGTTGAATCCACATGGTATTGTCGCCGTCAATGCCCCCGTCACTATCTTTCCCTCGCCATTTCCAAGGCAATGCTTCGTGCAGGGTAGGACTATTCAGACGGCTTATAACGCTCTCTACTCGGCTGTGAGCAGAGATGAAGAGTTCTTGGAGCAAATGGTAAAGGAGTGAGTATCATACTGGTTCGATTTTGTTTACGTGATTCTGATATCCTTCAGGGTTGTCGATGGTGACGATTTCATCGGCAAGCTTTGGAACATCCACCTGAAAGTGAAGGCAGAGGGATACACGCAGGTGAATCTCAGACACCACGAAGCATTGGGTAGCGCTGACAAAGAATTAGAATTTGTCACTTGGCTTGTTTCGATCAGATTACATGGTTCACCAGGATTCTACCACTCAGCCTGCGGTACTACAAGCCAAGCAGGTCGAGTTCAACACGATCGCTTCGTCTTTTGGCGGTCTCTCGGCCAAAACATCAGGACTGCACAGGTTGGTTCACCCCAGTTGACCTTTGAGACGTATGCTGAGATGTTGCAGGTACTTGTCTCAGACCGAATATCCTTCCTTGAAAACTCCGATAGATACCGGCAGCTTGGATCTTCCTGAGAACTACTCTGTCCGTGGGCTGGCCAAGGGAATCACAACTGCATTCCATGCCTATGGGAAGAGCGAACTGAGTCACCCAACATGTGTCATTTTCTTGACGCAGGTTGGCGAACGCAACGTATTTGACCAGAGGCACCTCGAATATCAGGTGGCTGAATCATCGATCCCGGTCTTTCGCCTCCCCATCTCCGACATCCTCTCTAGTACGACCATTAGCGAAACGCCAAAGCGGCAATTACTGTATCGACTATCCTCAAACCCCTCTAGGGTCTTCGAAGTCGCAGTCATTTACCTTCGAGCAGGCTACGGTCCTGGTGACTACACTGACGAGACATCGTGGCAAGCTCGCTATCACCTCGAGCGATCTGCAGCTATCAAGTGCCCCACGGTCCTCACGCAACTCGCAGGGACCAAGAAGGTGCAGCAAGTTCTGGCGACGCCAAGACCGTCTTCAGAGCCCTCGTCACTGTCGAAGTTCATTCAAGATGACACAGAACAAGCAAAGGAGTTGTGGAAGACCTTTACTAATATCTACCCAATGGACACCTCAGAAGCCGGGCTTGAGGCGCGCAAAATGGCCCTTGACCCTGAGACGTCACAAGCATATGTTCTGAAGCCTCAAAGAGAGGGAGGTGGCAATAACATCTATCGTGGTGCGATCCCCGAGTTCTTGAAGAAAACCCCAGAGTCGCATTGGGGTTCGTTCATCCTCATGGAGCTTATCACACCACCGCCAGTCGAGAACGTCATTCTTCGGAACGGCCAAATCGAGAAGGGTGGTGTGATTTGCGAGCTTGGAGTCTATGGAGCATGCCTTTGGGACCAACAGAGTGGCGAGGTGCAGTATAATGAGGAAGCTGGATACCTGCTGCGAACTAAGGGGGACAAAAGCGAGGAGGGTGGCGTGGCTGCTGGGTTCGGATGCATGGACAGCTGCTCCCTCGTGTAAGTAGCTCTTCGCGACTATTTTACCAATATCACATTGTGGTCCAATGAATGAGGTCTCGTCGTTTCTGTAGGTTCACGGCTCAAGCGACCAAAAGGGTTCAGGGAAGGATTGATGGTTGTTTGGCAAGTGCACATCTTTGCTTGCTCGCTTGAGCTCAACTCGATCTCACCTGCCGCAGCATGGAGTCTTCTCCTCCAAGGCTGTCAAGCCCTCAGCGATCGCCCTGGACTTCGTTCCTCGTTTTTGTCAACAACACTATTACACGAGTCCGGTGGTCTTCAAACAACAACCGCATCTCATAACCTTGGGATTCCTCTCGTTCATTAGGATAACTCTCCACGACAGCGTTGGCTTCAACAGCGATACCATTTGTTTACTTTTGCGAATTGACAGCTCGCCCCTCCTGTGCAAGATACCTCAAATCTCGTGCATATCAACTCCATCGTCGATAGTCATGTCTCCCCGTCGGAAGTATGTCCCAGCTGCGGAATTTGCCGGTCTCTGCCAATGGTCGCTTACCACCACGACCGGTGGATCTTTCGATTCTCTGCTCGCACCATTGACGGGAAACGGACACACACAACAGCACAGCCTTCAGCAGCAACTGGATGCATCCGACATCGCTTCCGTCGAGGGTTCGGAGACGCAGGAGCAGTCCACATCCACACACACTTCTCAGACATTCGAGGGTCAAACCTCTGAGGAGCAAGACGACTTGTCGTCTGCTAATGGAAGCGAAGACCGGGAAGAGGCCAATACCTCAAGAGTTTAGCCTTCCTTCACGGCAGTCGCCATGTCTTGCAACCAATCGCCTTTCGTCGGAACATGCCATCATGCGAGGCGGATAATAGGCCGTGGCGACAGAGGTGGCGAGCTCAAGACATTGGCGCAAGCTGTGCTTGGCAAGCTTCACTTGGAATCAACAAGGAATGGCAGTGCTCCAGACAACTCCATGTTAGCGATGGTATGAGGACTTTGGAGTCTGGCTTTTCTTTGGCGGATCCGAAGACATAGGGAGAGCGCGCGGGTCTTGCTCGGAAGGCTTGCTTTCGGTGAAAAGTGCAATTTTGGTGGTTTTGATTACACTAGTAGTAATGGCAATGTGATTGGTCTTACAATAGCTGCCGTGAGTGAAGCAAAGCTTTGTGACATTCGAGTCTATTAATCTTCTGTTGAGTGGTATCGAAACTTCGCTCCCCAAGCCAACATCCTTTTGGTACATCCGTAGCCCATGACACCTGAGTCGTACAAAAGAAAGATATCCTCTGGAGTGGAGTTCGCTGTGGTCGAAAGTATTCACTGTGCATTTACATTGCTTACTGCCCGGGAACCTGGGTTCGCTTGAGGACCTCAATGCTGCCTATACATTGTTAGCTTCTGCCGCAACGCTTGTGACTGATCGTGCAAAGTCATACGCTGGGTGACGTTCAGGCCACTGCGGGTCTTGCCCTCGGCGTCTTGGTAGGTGCTAATGGAGGCATTGCCCTCGACGAAGACGGTGGAACTGTTCATAGATATGTTAGTCCGACGGATTCTGCGCAAGGAGACGGCGATCTCAAAGTGCCTGCGATTCTCGTAGGGAAGAGCCAACTGGGGGCGCACACTTACCCCTTGGGCAGACCGAGGAGGTAGTCCCTCTGAGGACCTTCAGTGAAGCTGGTAACGCGGAACCAGCTGGTCTGACGGTTATCGCGGGGACCAGTGTTGCTGGCGACAGAGTAGCGGACGATCTCACGGCCGGTGCTGGTTGCGACGAGCTCAGGGCTGTCTGAGAGGTTGCCGATAATGGAGATACGGGCGATAGAGCGAGGAGTGGAGGTGCTGAAGGCACGGGCACCGAAAGCGGCGCGGCGCATGAACATTGATGAGGACATGGTTGTGAGGTTGCTTTCGTTTCGAAGTTTGTGTGTTGGGTAATGTGGTCGGATGAATGGGCCGAAGGTGTCTTGGGTTGGTGAAGCTGGACGTTGGGGTTCACTGTCGCGTTCACGACCGTGCGACGCGATAGATTAGGGGTCGTCGCAAGGGAGGGGCCTCTGATTGGCTGAAATGTATCTTATGCAGGGCGATGGAGGGGAAGCTGATGCGGATGCCGAGCTTCGCTAGCCGCATAAGCTCTCCTAGCTGCATGGATTGTCGCCAATGCGAGTAAACGACGTACTGATCTATCCGCCTTTATTGACCTCAATCTCAAGTCAGGGAATCTTCTGCTGGCACGCAGGCTTGAGTCGTGTCACGAAACGCAACAATGAGACTCTAGACCAAGTGGTGTCATGCACTGGCGACTACCAATAGCATTGGATGCAGGCTTTACTTTCAGCTGGTCATATTTCAAGGCGGCCGATCGTTTAGATGAGGCGCCAGCGCCGAAGCTAGTAGCTCATGGTCACGACTTTCATTTCACCATCAGCGCTGCCAGCTGGTGTAATTGACAAGCTTTCAGTGAAGCCATCGTCCAGGCCTGGACTTTTCAGTCAGTCGAAGATGACGACTCACCATTTTCTGATCTGTCAGCAGTATGGCCCTCTCTTATGCCTGCCTGAGGGCGGCGCTTCTTGCGTTCTCGGCCCCATATTTGAGGGCACTTACCTCTTTCGGGTTGTGAATAGCATCCTCTCAATAGAGCCCTCAGCGGTCACACTTACACACCCCAAGCATGAGCTAAAAGCCGGCACTTCTTAGTAGGATCCAGTGCGTATGACAGCAACGATTTCGGCAGACAGTGAGTGGCTGCTATTTTTTGCATCACAGCCGCTATGCTTCTGAATGGTTGATACCCATGCCCACGCGGCTATTGAACGTTCTTTTGTCGCTCGCAGACGGCTGACGCACCGTATTCCGCCACTGCATGAACGGTGGACTTCTGACAGCTCTATTGAAGACATGCAGCATTGCTTGTTCCTCAATTGGAATGGCCCCCAATATCTCCTCAATTATCTTTCGCCCCAGTCGGCTACAATAAGTTCAGCCCAAAAGGAGTATGACAACCGCGACATCTTCAGCAACATGGTCTTTGACCAACCCCCTCTTCGGGAGGCTTAAAATATCGCCTGCCGCACGGATCCTCTGTCCTTCCTCTTTCTCGCAATTGTGTGTCACGCCAGGACCAGCCTCACTTACACAAAGCCAACTCCATATCTGTGCAACATCGAGCACTGGCACTCAACTTGATCCGAGCTTCTTTCACACTGAATTACAATTCCAACCTGGTTTGCCTCAACGTCGGTGAGCTCCATCGATAATTTCTGACGATACCTCATCCAAGGCCTTCGCGCAGGCGCGTGCGCGGCTAAACATCACGATGAGCAACATCACCGTTGTTCCCGTGGTCGTGAGCCAGGATCCCCTCGTTCTCTACTGGCCCAGCGATGAACCCGACACAACGCCTGCACTCACAGCCAATCTGGTTTGTCGTGTTGTCTTTGGCTTCATCGCCAGTGTCGTCTGCCTGGTGCCACTTCGTCTCCTTCACAAAAACGGCGAGTTTGCTGCTACAGTGTTCATCACGACCGCTGTGTTTAAGAACCTTATCACGATCGTGAGCGCCCTGATCTGGCACGATAATGATATGGAAAGCTGGTGGCCAGGCTATGGTCTCTGCGATGTCCTGCCTTACTTCCAGCATTTCATCTTCTTACTCTTCATCACCTGTCTGCTGGCTATCATGCGCAACGTGGCACATCAAGTCGGACTCTTGCGCGCCAATCCCTTGTCAGCCAAGGAAAAGCGTCGCAGGAATCTTGTGCAAGCTCTCATCATGTTTCCCTTCCCGATCTTGCAGGTCATCTTGACATGGTTCCTGACATATCAACGTTTCGTGGTGGGAACCCTGGTAGGGTGCAGCTGGACTGGCTACCCAACTTGGACTTACATCGTCTTTTTCCTCATTCCCGCTCCCGTTGCTGCAACTATCACAACAGGGTATGCCAGTAAGTACACGCCATTGTTCCTCAAGAGTCATCCTTAACACCACCAACAGTTTTGACATGGATCCGCTTTCACGAGCTCTCCAAGACAACTGGAGCAGCACTATCATCGAGCCGCCGGGCAAACAACCGTGCTCAGCGAACACGTCGCCGCCTTTATCTGATGGTTGTGGTCATCATCATTCCCTTTTTTCCCATCGTCTTGACCCTCATGGTCTTAAACATCCTCGACTTGAAAGAGCTGAAGCCGTATGACTACGACGCCATCCATCACCATACTGAGCCTCTACCATGGAACACTATCGTGTATCTTCGCGCCGAGGACCTGGGCTTTGCCTACCTGAACGTGTCTTGGATCCCCATCCTGTCTTGCATACCCATTTTCGGCTTCTTCGGCACCACCAAGGACGCTATGAACGACTACAGACGCCTGTTGCTCTTCTTTGGTCTCGGCAAGATCTTCCCGCGGTTGTATCAGGAGTACGACCCAGATCGACGCGCGGAAGGCTCAAGCTATGGATCAAGCAACATGGCCTCTACTACCACAGGAGCTGGGTAAGCATATTCCTCCGATGAACTCCAAGCTTCAAGACTATGGCTCATACTGACAATAGATTGCAGCAAATCGCCTCACAAGGTCACCAGCTTGACGTCGTCATTCCGGATGCTGACCAAGAACTCCTCCTCGAATGGGAAGTCCGCGGGCCACGAGCTTCAATCGATGGACCACATCACTTCTCATGATACTGAGAGCGGCATTAGGTCCCTTGACCGCGTTGCGACGAATCCTTCAGACCGCGTGGTCGAAATTCCTCACCGCAACCCGTGGCTGATGCGCACTCATCTCAACTTCCCCATCATCCCTTTCCCATTCTCTCGCAAGGCACACAGGGGATA
>WNLN01000175.1:0-64886 GCA_021347865.1 Sarocladiaceae sp. CBMAI 1973
TCAAGACTACCTCACCAAGTTTCCAGGCCCTCTGCGAGGGAAATCGAAGAAGAAGGAAACTGTTGCCTGGCTGTCCAGCAGCATCGAGTCAATGGAGAAGGAATTGCCGGATGTCTCCTTCAACTCCGAATTGTCCCTCGAAGCCAAGCGCAGCATCGAGCGCCTTCTCTTATGGAAGATTCTGCGAGTCTTCATCGAGCATGACGGTGCATTAGAAGGCAATCCAGCGGTCGAGAAAGCTGTGCGAGACATCCTGGCTCCAGGTATTGCAACGCCGACGTCTAACAATGACGCGCTCTTCCCATCTACTGGCGGATTTGGCTCTCAAAGTGGAGCCATCACATCCATGTCCTCTGACGGAGCCGATGCTTCGACGATGGATCAGATCAGAACGGACTTGCTGAAGGGCGATCGTGAGAGCGCCGTTTGGGTAGCCGCTGACAAGCGCCTCTGGGGCCATGCCATGCTTCTTTCGCAGACGGTCTCGTCTGACTTGTACAAGCGAGTCGCGCAAGAGTTCGTCCGGAAGGAGGTCAACTTCCCAGGCCACCAGAACGAAAGTCTCGGCGCTCTGTACAAGATCTTGTCGGGCAATCACGAGGACTGCGTGGACGAGCTCGTGCCAAGCCACGCCCGCGCAGGCCTTCAGCTTGTTTCTACGGCTGCTACCTCAACTGCTACCGGTTCAATAGTTGACGGTCTTGACAAGTGGAGGGAGACGCTGACCCTCGTGTTGGGCAACCGAAGCCCGGATGACGTAAAGGGCCTCAAGTCTCTTGGCAATCTGTTGGCCAGTTACGGCCGCGCCGAGGCTGCTCATGTGTGCTACCTGTTCAGCAGGTCTGTCTCGGTCTTTGGCGGCTTAGATGATCCAGCCGTGGACTTCGTGCTCCTTGGATCCGACCACAAGCAGCAGTCTGAGCAGTTCGCCAAGGAGACAGAGGCATTGGAGCTGAGTGAGGTGTATGAGTATGGCTTGACACTCACTGGTGCTGCTGCTACCGCATCGGGAGCCCCTCATTTAGCCGCTTACAAGCTTCAGCATGCGATTACACTGGCTGAGTATGGTTTCCGAGACCGCGCTCTGCAATACTGTGAGGCTATCGCAGCCGCTATGACAGCTCAAACTCGAAGGTCGCCATACCACCACGCCGTTCTGGAAGGTGCTGTGGACGACTTCATGCGCAGATTAAAGCAGGCTCCGAAGGGCGAGTCTGGCTCTTGGATGTCCAAGCCGAGCATGAATAAGCTCTCTGGTAGCTTGCTCAGCAAGTTCAACACCTTTGTATCGGGAGAAGATGGAGACGGCACAGGAGCAGGTGCTGAGGAAACAGGCCACTTCGCGCGGATCGCTACTACGCCAAACATCAGCCGCTCCCCATCGGTGTCTAATTTCGAGATGTACGGTACATCTCCAGGTCTGCCACCTGGTCCGGGGTCCGGCCTCATGTCCCCGCCAGCCATGGGCAGTACAGCGTCCAAGTATGCTCCCATGGCGGCTTCGACGTTGTCCACAAGTCCCTATGAGCTATCCCCCTACGCACCAGCACAGACCTCGAACGTGGACCGCAGCTCTGGCGAGTATAATAGGAATACATACGCCCCAAGCTACCCCAGCCCTGCTCACCAGGGCTCGGAGTACACGCCGCCCGCTGCCTCTGATGCGACTACAGGCTACCAGCCCCTGAACGCTGAGCCTTCATTTGGAGGGTACCAATCTCAACAGCCAGCCCCTGCCGAGCAGCCCCAGACGCAGCCCAATGTTAACGGCCATGCAACTGGAGGATACGAATCTGTCGATCAGTCTTATGAACCACCATCTTATGGATACCAAGCTCCAGACATGGCCTCTTCAATGCCCGACAATGCCGAGCAACAAGGCGAGCAGCCTCCCTCATCGGGCTACGAGCCACCGTCATACGGTTATCAACCACCTTCATATGAGCCCGATGCACCAATGGAGACAGGAGACGACGATGAGCCTAAGCCAAAGAAGAAGAGCTTTATGGACGATGACGAAGATGACATTCCGGCATTGCGACCGGCCGAGCAGAAGAAGTCAAGGGCTGAAATCGATCGCGAAAATCAAGAAATGTTCCGCAAAGCGGCCGAGGAGGATGGTGAGTGCACTTTATCAATCGAAACCTATCATTTAGCTAACATATGAAAGCCAAACGTGCAACTGCCCAACAAGGCTCGAAGAAGGGCTGGGGCTTCGGCGGCTGGTTCGGCGGTGCCAAGAAGGCCGACAGCCCAGCGCCTAGCGAAGCGTCGAACCCGAACAAGCCTGTCCGAGCCAAACTCGGCGAGGCCAGCAGCTTCGTCTACGATCCTGAGCTCAAGCGATGGATCAACAAGAAGCCCGGCGCTGAGAATGTTGAGGCCAAGTCTGCGACGCCTCCGCCACCAAGGGCTGGACCCAGGTCCGCCTCTGGTACTCCGCCTCCCATGTCGAGCGGAACTCCACCTCCTCCGATGGCGATGGGAGGCATGCCACCCCCACGTTCGATTCCAGGGCTAGAGAAGAGCCCTTCGATGGACAGCATCGGCGGTGCGATTCCCATGGCTCGCTCAGTGTCCAACACAAGTGCTACCGGGCCACCTGGAGGCCCTCCCAGCCAGCCCCCAAGTCGACCTACGACGAGTATGAGCAACGCAAGCAGTATTGATGACCTCTTGGGCGCAGCTGCACCAAGAAGGCCCGGTCAGAAGAAGCCCAGGAAGAGTGGACGTTACATTGATGTCATGGCGAAGTAAGGGACATACAGCCCAGGACTCTCGCTAAAGCAAGGATGTACCGCCTTGATTCGTTGTTCACCGGCGTTTGGGGACATGCATGGTGCCGATTTTGTATGATAGTCCATGGCGGTAAGAAGTACATTTTGCCTAATAATTTTATGCCGACTTTGAAGTCCGGCCCTTCATCTTCTTCATGATCTTGCAAGGCAGCAATCCCTTGTACGCCGTGCCCCTTTAATGGAAAGTAAAGCAATAATTGTGAAAGAATAGCCCGAAAAACATCACAGGCTGTATGACTGTACATAATACTGAAAGAAAAGTGAGCGTTAGTCGAGAAGAAGTACGTGGGGTTGTGACTGACCGTGACGACAGAGTCCTCTGCAGAGGCATCATCGTATTGCGGAACGTAGACATAAAGAATCAAAGCATGGTCATCTGCAAAACATGCAATGACCCTTCCTTCCAAACGCCCAACGCTGAGAACCCGACTCCAGTCCTTGCCATCCACGCGGACCGTAGCCCACCGATCAGGTCCATCTTCGCGAAACTTCGTGCTTGGATGTTCCTCGACGGGTCGATCGAGCTGCGCAGGGTCTAGCTCTGGGTTCTCGAGATTGGACCAGACGCTGCAAATATCAGTAGTCTCGGTCGCCATGCGTAAACGTAGCCCACCGTGCATATTTGCACTCAGCTCCAGCTTTGGAGCCTTCTGTGGAGTAGACGAGGTAAGAGCCAGCTTGGTGAAGCGATCGGAAATAGCTTTGAGCTGAAGCAGTGGAGGTAGTTGGATGTGGACATCTGGTTCCCTGACCTTGGGCTGCATGATGGTCTCGACAGTCTCCGGGTGAAGGACACGAACGGGAATGTCCTGCGTGATGATCTTCTCGTGCTCTCTGCGAAGAGATGTTTCGAGGTGCTCAGACTGAAACATGTCATCGTCATCAAAGGGATCATCTGCGGTTGAAGGTCTTGCTGGAGCTGGCGCGCTGGAGGCGCTAGATGTCGTGGTAGTGATAGTCATGGAAAGCACAGGCATGCCATCCTTCTTGGTAAGCCGGAGGGACGCGGAAATGCTGTTTAGAGCTGACTTGAGGGCGCGTTGCAGTGGAAGAAGAGGGAGCTCGAGATTGATGGTGTTAGAGGCCTCAGCAGACTGGATGTGATAGCCATCGAATATGAAGTCCATGGCCAGAGAGCTAGTAGGCGTGAACGTCAACAAGAAGCGTCGCAGGAGACAGCGAGATGGGGTGGACCATTCCAGATCAGTACTTACGCCCAAACTTGCGACCCCATGTCGGGGATCACAGTAAAACGTGCTGTATCATCGCTCAAGCGCACCCATGCGATCTTCTCGAGTGATGAGAGGGCTGCCGTGAGTTCTGGGATCTGTATGTCAACGTAGTACGGGCCCAAGCCGAACAATGGCTACATACTTGCGAACGTTCGAATATTTTTCAGCTCCGTCTTGAAGCGCATCCTGTTAGGAAAGCCGCAAACCTCATGAAGGTGCGTTGTTGCGGAAAGTATTGGTACGTGATTACCGACAGGCAGGAGCGACGCGATGCTTTTGGTTGGAGACGTCAAGCTTGGTGGGGGAGGAAGGAACACCACCGGGATCCCCTCAGTGCTCCAGCTCTAGAGCGTTCGCGCACGTACTCTCGGCTCTTACATGGCCATCGATATGACTGCGCAATACATCTTCATGATACTCCTTCATGGGAAGACGTCTTTTTGAAGTGTACAATAGTTAGAAGAGAACCCATCTCGCTTAGTGCATGGCAAATTATACTATGATAACTGTATCGCTCAGTGGATGAATCACGTGGCAAGGGATTATCGCAGCACACCTCATCATTGTGGCTAGCAATCTGGACGGACCACAGATGTAGAAGAAGAAGAGCATGCGAGCCTGCTCCTGGTATGTCACAGCGATATGTGTATTCATGAACTGGCTAGTCGTGCTGTTCTGTTGTATTCAGTCACTGTCGCTACTGTCGCTACTGTCGTCCCTGAATCCTTCTTCTAAGCTGATTTCTGTCAGTAAACTTGTCGCATCATGAAGCAACTTCTCGAAAGCACGTGAACTCACTCTCTGCTCAAACGTCTGGTGTTGTCCTGTCGAGGAGGTTGCGACAATCCCTCAAGTCTCCGCACCAAATCCGCATCAACATCGCCCAGCTCTTCACCATCACTCAGATCGTGGTCCTCGCCTGTGGCCGACACGACATTGCGGTCACCTCTCCACGGAATTCGCAGTCGTGATAGTCGATCGGTGATTCGTCCGCGAAGGGACGACGTTCGGTCCGAGAAGCCGTCGAGAGGGATGTATTGGCTGTAGCGGTTGCGATACCGTCGCCATGCTGGTAGTAGCGCATATGTGAGGAAGAGGAAGGCTATGAGAGAGATGACAGCTGGAATGAGAAGCTTCTGTGACAGGGAAACAAAGTCAGCACACTGTCCTCGAAAGGGCTGGGGCCCAAATTACCGACCTTGATGGCTTCGAAGGCGCCAGCCATTGCGGCGATCGCACAAGACAACGTCGCTATGGTTTGAAATGAAATGCGTTTCGTCGACGCTACGTATCCACGTCGCGATGCATATAGCGCTAGGTTTCGTACAGTCGCGTGCTCCTAACCTGGTCACAGAAGCTGGATGGTTCTCAGACCACGTCACCAGGCTGATGCCGGAAGCAAGAGGCCATGTTCATGGTGGGTGCACAAGATGAGAACGGAATAGCGCCGCACTGGGCAGTTGCAGGGTCCAGGTTCCAGACATGACGACCATGGTTCTACTGATGCACAAAATCTGAATCATTGCCTCCTCGTATGATCTGCTGTCCATGTGTCATTACTCAGTACGAGCGGAGATGTTGAGCCAAATCTATTTTGCAGCATCATTGTTCCTTACACAGCAGTCCGTTCTGTACTAAGCAATGGTAGCCAACGCTGAGGCGCTGGCGCCCCTCACTCAACAGTAGAGTCAAGATTTCGTGACACCCAAGAAGGATGCCCAACAACTATATGCCGGATTTGGATTGACCAGTCCTTCCGGCTTGGAAGTCTTCGTCGGAGTATGCTAAGGGAGCTTCGCGATGACTTCGCACGTGTGCCCGAACAGGTATACAATGCAGCAATGCTCACAGCCTTTTGTACAGCTTAGTAGCTTTACCCCTGGTCTACTAAGCTATCCTTGCTAGCCGCTGTGGCACTCACCTACCGCCCCGCTATCGTAGGTTGAGGAATTCAGGGGCCGCGTTCTTTCGCGGCGGCAGCCCATGCTGCTTTTTTGGGGTAAGACACGATGGCGAGCAGAAGCTTGCTATTTTGATCCCATGCCAGACTACGGCTTCAGCCATTGGATAAGGATCACATATGCTTATGTTTGCAAATAGAAATCGGCACTTCGTGACTTGCTGATCGTGTGGCGTCAATATCGCTGATGCTATTGTAGATTGTGGCTTGTGCACAGTGGCTCATGCCCTGCAGTGTCTGTGCTCTGGACACTGCGACTGCCTTCGCACTCCACCCCCTGGGCCCGTGTCCGTATCGACATCTCGACCCCGGACCTTGGGCTGCCACGCAAGACGCTTCTACAAGCCTGGCCAAATATCTACGAGCTGCACGCAACCTCGAGGTGTTCTTTGGCATTTACACACGGCGAGAGAGGACTTGAATCCCTGACCAGTCAGTAGGTCCCTTGCGCCAGAGACGAAGCCGTCCCCCCCCTCCCTACATCTGGCGCCATCCGTCAGAAAGCAACACAAAAACTGAGCCTTGGTTCATGCGACAGGTCCCCAAATTGCGAAACCTCCGACGCCCGCGGTCGGGCTGACGCTCTCCGAACACTGAGACTCCGATCTCGAGCCGCAGATCGTCTGGCTGCTCAGCGGTCCTCGTCATGCGAGCGGGCCTTGGCCCAGCACTTCTCGCGTCGCTGCCTCGGCGTGCCTGAGGGCCGATCAGGACCTCTCTCTCACCATGTCTTCTGCCGATAAATCGAGGCAGTCATCAGGGGGACGATCACTGTTCTCGCGGAGCAAGAACAAAGATCGAAGGCAGACCGAAGCCGATAATCGTTATCTCGACCAACACGATGCGGCAAGCATAATGAGTTCACGCTCTTCTAATCACAGGAGAGACTCCTCTGCCGTGTCGATTGACCGGCCAAACTCGGCTGATCCCGCAGCCAACCTGATGGCTGGCATCATGACCTCAATTCCTTATGATACTGTCACTTCTGGCTCTCGATCGCCAGTGCCTGTCGATTACCTGCCGAAAGGTGACCAGATGCCGGTCAGGCGGGAGCCCCTTCCCCACCAACTCAACAAGGGCGATTATCATCAATATCCCTCCTTTGACCCTGCAACAACGTTCGCCCGCCCTGGTCCAACGAGCGGTGTCACCATGGCCTCAACGGGTCGGAACGCCCAGTATCAGCAATGGGGCCCTGCAAGAGGGAGCATGGCGAGCACCACCAACGGATCACACGCTTCCAGATATGATTCATACTATTCTGCGGCGTATGGAAGTCGCCAGTCCACGGCAGACAGCCACGCATCAGGTATGTTACCCAGCCGTGAAGGAACAAGATGTTACGGCCGACTGACCACTCAATAGCCCTGCCAAGCGCATCCTCACAAAGCTCCTATGGCTCACATAACTCCCACCGCGACTCCCATCGATTAACAAAACTACCGGCTGCCGCACCTGACGGCTTCTACTTCCCCAAACCCGATGACGATAATGTAGTCCACGAGATGTTCTTACAGCTGATGCAGAAGCGTGGCTGGCACAATCTTCCGGAGCAAGCTCGAAGGCAGATGGTTGCATACCCGCCGGCGAAGAAGTGGACTTTACTTCATCAAGATCGACTCACGGAGTGGCAAGGAGAGCAGAAGAGACGACAGACTGCACGACCAAATCAGTACGCAGCGCCTGATATTACGACCTATTCGGATGAGGAGGGCACACCAGAATACTATGTGCGCCGGGTCATGGAAGATAGGCTCGATGCCAAGGGTATAGGAAGCTTAGAGGTCAACCTTCGAACGCAACAAATTGGATGGGTTAAGCGCTTCATCGAATGTCAAGGTCAGGTTGCCCTCATGACTCTCCTTTTGAAAATCAACCGCAAAAGCGCCATAGGTCCGGCGGCGCCTGACAACAAGGGAAGTGAGAAGCTTCTCGACCGCGAGTACGATATCATCAAGTGCGTTAAGGCTCTGATGAACAACAAATTCGGTGCCGATGATGCTCTCGAACACCAGAAAATCATGGTTGCCCTGGCTACTTCACTCATTTCTCCTCGACTTTCGACTCGGAAATTGGTCAGCGACATACTCACCTTCCTTTGTACATGGGGCAAGGATACCGAGGGCCACCTCAAGGTCATTCAAGCATTGGATGAGGTCAAGACCGCTACCGGCGAGAATGGCCGATTCGACGCATGGATGCGCCTGGTGGAGGTCACAGTTGATGGCCGTGGCAAGATGGGAAGCTTGGTCGGTGCCAGTGAGGAGCTTCGTACAGGTGGCATTGGCATGGAGAATCTTCTCATGGAGTATGCCGTTACGACGCTTATATTGATCAACATGATCGTGGATTCGCCGGAGCATGATCTTCAACTGAGAATTCATATTCGCGCGCAATTCACAGCATGTGGAATCAAACGAATTCTGAGCAAGATGGAGGCCTTCCAGTATGATCTTCTGGACAAACAGATCGAGAAGTTCAGGACGAATGAGGCCATTGATTACGAGGACATGCTTGAGCATGAAAACAGCAGCATCAAAGACAACGTCGAAGGCGATACGAAGGACCTCACTGATCCCGTGCAGATTGCGGATGCTATTCAGGCCAGGCTTCATGGCAGCAAGTCTCAGGACTACTTCGTATCAGCACTGCAGCACCTACTTCTTATTCGCGCCAACGATGGCGAAGAAAGGCTTCGTATGTTCCAGCTGGTAGACTCCATGCTTAGCTATGTGGCGATGGATCGCCGCCTGCCGAACATGGACCTGAAGCAAAGTCTCAACTTCACAGTACAGAGTCTCCTTGATAAACTTCACACGGACTCCGAGGCCCGGCAGGCCCAGGATGAGGCCCTTGAATCTCGTCAGATCGCCGAGGCTGCGATGGCCGAGCGGGACGAGATGAGGGCCAGACTTGAGCTTGGTGCCGATGGGCTGGTTGCGAAGCTGCAGAAACAGCTTGACGAGCAATCTCGCTTCATAGAGGCCCAAAGACGTCAGGCAGATGGTCTCAAAGCTGAGCTTGAAAATCTACAGACGGCGAGGGCCAAGGAAGCCCAACGTAATGAGTTAGAGACGCGCGAATTATATCTGATGCTCAGAGATGCTCAAGATGTTGCGGCCTCGAATGCATTCAAGGGCAACATGCCAACAAAAGGCATGATCGAGGAGGACCCCGCTCGCAACCAAGGCATTCTGGACCGGGAACGACTCATGGAGCGCCTCCAGATGCAGATCGAGCGACAGAAAACGCAGTTCAAGCTGGAAGGCAGAGTCTGGGGCGAAGCCGCAGGCCCGTCAGATCGTCTCCGTGCCCTTCGCGAAGAGATGGACGCCGAGGACCCTCAGACCCCTATCGGTGGCGGAACACCACCACGCGACTTCACAAACAGTGTTCTTGGCAGCATCAACCGACAGACCAGGATTGCAAGGAAGCCTGTCCGTAAGGCTGCTGCTGCAAATGGGTCGGAGGAAGTTGATGATGCGCTGGATGAAGTCGATGAGGATGCCGAGGATAACGACGAGCCTGTTGTCTATGAACGGCCCAGGATTGTCGAAATGAAGCGGCCAGTCATGGACGAATTGAAAGCGAAAATCAAGAAAGAGGCCGGAAGTGATTCCGAGGACGGTGACGGAATCACAACTGGACCCTCGCATCCAAGTATGGACTCATCATTGCCAGAGACTCCGGCCGATGTCGACACCCCCAAGCCATCGAAGGCGAGCATCCCCGGGCCTCCTCCTCCACCACCTCCGCCACCGCCGCCGCTTCCTGGGCAATTACCAGGAGGACCTCCGCCACCACCACCTCCTCCGCCCCTCCCCGGTCAGCTTCCAGGCGGGCCGCCTCCTCCGCCTCCCCCACCACCTCTTCCAGGCTCTGGAGCAGCTGGAGGGCCTCCTCCTCCGCCGCCGCCTCCGCCATTGCCTGGCTCTGCCGCAGCAGCAGCAGCGAGAGCCATGCCGCCGCCTCCGCCGCCTCCACCTATGCCCGGCGCTCCAGTCTCCGGTAACTTCCTAGGAGACAAGCCCGCTTTCACTGCTGCTCCTGGAATTGGCTTGCCAGTTGTGCGGCCGAAGAAGAAACTTAAGGCTCTGCATTGGGACAAGGTGGACACGCCCGAAACAAGTCACTGGGCAGCCCATGCGCCTTCGGCAGAAGAGCGCGAAGAGAAGTACAACGAGCTCAGCCGCAAGGGTATCCTCGACGAGGTTGAGAAGCTGTTCATGGCCAAAGAAATCAAACGCCTTGGCGGAGGGGCTGCCAAGAAGGATGATAAGAAGCAGGTCATCTCCGCTGATTTGCGGAAGGCATTCGGTGAGTTAATATGGAATACTTTGCCATGCAACACAATGCTGACCGTACTTAGAAATCGCACTGGCCAAGTTCTCGCAGCATCCTGTCGATAAAATCGTCCAGATGGTCATTCACTGCGATAATGATGTGCTGCATAATCCTGTAGTCATGGACTTTCTGGCTAAGGACGACTTGTGTAACATTCCAGACAACACGGCGAAACAGCTTGCCCCGTACAGCAAAGATTGGACCGGACCTGATGCGCAAAATCAGGTCCGCGAAATGGATCCATCCGAGCTCACACGGCAGGACCAAATCTACTTGTTTACGGCCTTCGAGCTTCACCATTACTGGAAGAGTCGAATGAGGGCTCTGGCCTTGACTACTAGCTACGAGACTGATTACGAAGAGATCACTGAGAAGATCCGCCAGGTCGTTGGCATAACGGAGGCACTGCGCGATTCGGTCTCACTCATGAATGTTCTGGGTCTCATTCTTGACATTGGAAACTACATGAACGACGCGAACAAGCAAGCCAGGGGCTTCAAGCTCAGCTCTCTCGCGCGCCTAGGCATGGTTAAAGACGACAAAAACGAGTCAACACTTGCTGATCTCGTTGAAAGAATTGTGCGTAACCAATACCCCGAATGGGAGGGATTTGCAGACGATATCAATGCGGTCACCATCGCTCAGAAAATCAACATCGAGGCACTCCAATCCGATGCGAAGAAGTACGTGGACACCATCCGAAACGTACAAATGTCGCTCGATTCTGGCAACTTGAGCGACCCCAAGAAATTCCACCCTCAGGACCGAGTCAGTCAGATCGTGCAGCGTGTCATGAAGGAAGCACGCAGGAAGGCAGAGCAAATGGAGCTCTACCTGGATGAAATGATGAAGTCGTACAAGGATATCATGGTCTTTTACGGTGAAGATCCGCTGGATGACAACGCGAGGCGTGACTTCTTTGCCAAGCTCGCTTCATTCTTGAATGAATGGAAGAGGTCAAGAGAGAAGAACATTCAGTTCGAGGAGCAGAGGAGGCGCAATGAGGCGTCTATGAAGCGCAAGCATGCTCAACTGAAAGCACAGACCATTACAGAGGCCGGACCTGCATCGCCAACCAGCACCGGCGCCATGGACTCGCTTCTGGAGAAGCTTCGAGCGGCTGCTCCCCAGGCGAGGGATCAGAGGGATCGCCGACGTCGGGCACGTCTTAAGGACCGACACCAGGTGCGCGTGGCATCTGGTCAAAAGATACCAGACTTCAACGAAATTCCAGAGGCGGAGGAGGGATTACAAACCAAGGAGGCTACGATAGACGAAGAAGGCAATCCCATCAGCCCCGGGCTGTCGTCGCCACGAGAAGGTGATGATGATGTCGCAGACAGAGCTGCGGCATTGCTTCAAGGCATGCGTGGAGGTGATGGGGCCGACGATGATGACAACGAGAAGAGAGAGAGCATCAGAAAGGCAAGAAGGCAGACAGCAGAGGAAGAACGTCGCCTACGCAGAAGACGGCGCGAGAAGACCACGTCGAAAGATGGAGAGGATGGGGCCGCAGCTTCAACTCAAGGCGATGAAGACCCAGCGACGTCAGCGACTACTGAGGCTGGGATGCCGGGCGACGAGGAAGCAGAAGATAAAGACAAGGAGTAGGGCGTATTTGTGGATTGCATGTGTCTCAGAGGCACTTGTCAGCGAGCATAATCAGTATATAGCGGAGGCACAGAGCCACGCATAATGTTTATACATCTACCAGGGACACGAGCATCACACCGCATAATCTGGGATCTGAACATTGAAAGCGTACAACGTGCGAAGGAAGAGGTGCGATGTAGGCTACATAATTTCGCAAAATGTTGATGTTGATTGGAACTGAAACGCTATTCCTTTCTGGAAGGTATCGAAGACAACCAGACGCCAGCCCTTACTCCTTACTACACGCATCTTATTAGACTAATGGCCTCAGTAAGCTGCAGAGCGTGCCCTGAATACCCCATGTCCTGCGACTACACCATCGCCTACCGAGAGGGACTCAGCGGCCGATTGAAACCTCCTACGCGGTTCATGTACTGCCTGTACTCCGTTTTCTTCTCCTTTTTGATAGCGCCGGCATTGTTACCGGCTACTTTCTTTCCCTTCGTGGTTCCAAATCCACCAAAACCCATCATGGCTTGCATAGCAGCCTCGTCCTCGTCCAGCTCCTCCGCAGGTTCCTCCTCACCAACCTTTGGTGATCGATCGTTATCCTCATACATGCGCTCGTTTGTGTCAGGTAAGTCTGGCTCGGGACTAGGTGATCGTCGTGAGTTTCGTGAGGTCGACTGTGGCTTTTGATCGGCGCGGGGACGGGTTGGAAGAGATGCAGCTGCTGGCGAGCGAGATCTGTTATCTCTTGCTATATATGCATAATGCGTTAGTGATTTGAACTCCTCAGTCGTTGGGACTCAAAGGCCTGTACCTCTCCGTTGTGCACGATCTCCATCACCTCGCCTTTCTTTCCAGTCGCGATCGTCGTTGCGCCTTGCCTCATCCCCTCTTCTCCGATCTCCTCTGGCTCCCCGATCTCTATCGTCGTCGCGATCCCTGAATCTGCGATTTGGCGAGCGCGACCGGTCTCTTGGCGGGCCTTTTCGATCCCTTGACCCGTCTCGGGGCCCTCTGCCGCCTGCCCTGCCTCCCCGTCTGTCACCATCATATTCGCGTTCGCGATCTCGAGGACCACGACGGTCTGACTCGTCCCACATCTGGCGACTGTCAGGTCGTTGGTGACGTCTGTTGTCGCTCATTTCGTGCAAAATCGTGTGATATTAATGTCCGGCAGGTTAAAGATCCGCAATCGAACTCTAGAGAAAGTTGGCAAGGCTGAGGCCGCAACGAACGGTGGCGGGTGGACCCTTGCAACGTCACCCCCACTGGTGGTCGCCGCAGGGGTAATGCGTGTAGTGCCAATCCAGGTCCCCTAAGCTCAACCGCCGCAAGCTGACTTTAGAGCTCCCCCACAGCTTCGCGAACAGCATCAGCATCGCAACCCGAAGCATCACCCGAACGAATAATTGCTCATGACCACGCAGGCGTGATCGCAATTGCATCTGATTGACACGAAGACGGATTCAAATGGCGAGGCTTGCACAATGGGTCGCTGCAGCGGCCCTAGTGGCCTCAGCTACGGCTGCCACTGGGGAAGAAGCCACATCACACAAGGAGATTGGGAAGCACAACAACCAGACCCTTTTCTGGGGTCCTTACAAACCCAATTTATACTTTGGCGTGCGCCCACGAACACCGGAAGGACTCTGGACAGGATTGATGTGGGGGAATGTCGACAATTACCCAGAAGTCCAAAGTAGTAAGTCTTCCTTATGCCCGCAGTTCGCGCACTGCTTTTGTGCCGGCAATTGGCTGACGGGCAACTGCAGACTTCCGTTATACTTGCGAGCAGGGCGAAAACATTCACGGGTACGGCTGGGACGAGTTCGATGCGCGAGAAGGCGGTGTCCAGTCAATACACGATGACGGAAACAAGATCGACATCACGACTTCGTTTGTGAAGATCCCTGGAGGCGAACATGGCGGGAGCTGGGCCGCGCGGATCAAAGGCGAAGTCCAGGGTGGTGCTCCAGCGGATCTCAAGACCATGGTCTACTACTACATCGCCCAAGAAGGCGACGGGCAGCTGACGCCCCAGGGCACCGGTGGCAAACTCGGCTTCGAAGGAGATATTGAGCTCAAGGGCGAGTCAAAGGCTCTTGGAGCGTACTCGATCACCGTGACTAAGGGAGAGGGTGACCATCCCAAGGTCAAGAACCAGTTCTCAGAGATCCGCAGCGGGGACAAGACCCTCCTGCGTAGTGTGCAAGCCGCTGACGATACATTATGGCAAGGCAAGGGCTTGTTGTACAATCAGCTCCAAGAGGCGGTGAAGACTCTCCAGGATGACATTGATGTCGAGAATCCGCCTCCTGCTTGGCAGGTGTACCGACTCGAGCACCGACCTGCAATTGGAAACGCTCATCTCGTACAGAAGACTTTTGAGGGATCCTTCGAGTTTGATGTGATTTTCAACTCGGAATCAGCAGACCACAAACTTGGGTCAGGAGATGTCACAAAACAGACCAAGAAAATCTCAGCATCGTTTTCAGACCGATTCAAGAGCGTTTTCGACCTCAAGGCACCCTTTAACGAAGCAAGGTACGCTAAATTTGGCAAGAGCATGTTCTCCAACCTCATTGGCGGTGTGGGCTACTTCTCAGGTCACCAACTCATTGACCGCTCGTACGCCGATGAGTACGATGAGCTGAACGAGGGTTTCTGGGAGGAGACTGCACGCGCTCGTGCTCGCAAGGCACAGAAGCTCGAGGGACCTTACGAGCTTTTCACCAGCGTCCCTTCACGACCTTTCTTTCCCCGCGGATTCCTCTGGGACGAAGGCTTCCATCTCTTCCCTATTGCCGACTGGGACAGCGATCTTGTTCTGGAGATCATCGAGAGCTGGTACAATACCATGGACGATGACGGTTGGATTCCCCGCGAACAAATTCTGGGCGCTGAGGCTCGGAGCAAGGTTCCTGAGGAGTTTCAGGTGCAATACCCTCATTACGCCAACCCTCCCACGTTGTTCCTCGTGATCGAAGGTTTCATGACGCGTTTGAACCAAGCAAAGGCTTCTGGAAGCGGCAAGGCCTCTAGCGACATGCGAACAGCGCATCTTGATCACCCCGAGGCTGGCGAAGAGTATCTCCGCAACTTGTATCCCCTTCTTCGTCGTCAGTACGACTGGTTCCGTAAAACCCAGCGCGGCGAGATCAAGGCTTACGACCGTGAGGCATTCTCGACAAAGGAGGCCTACCGTTGGAGGGGTCGTACAGAGGCGCTGGTGCTTACCAGTGGATTGGATGACTATCCTCGAGCCAGCCCACCGCACCCTGGTGAGCTTCATGTTGATCTCATGGCTTGGGTTGGCCTGATGTCGAAGTCTCTGATGAACATTGCTGAGGCTCTCGGCCACACCGAAGACGCAGCTGAGCTCAAGAAGAACTTCCGAGCAATTCAGCAAAACCTCAACGACCTGCACTGGTCCGAGAAGGAGGGCTGCTATTGTGACGCAACGATCGATGAGTTTGAGGAGCACAGTCTGGTCTGTCACAAAGGCTACGTATCACTCTTCCCTTTCTTGCTCGGTCTGATCGAATATGACGACCCCAAGCTCGGAAAGACTCTGGATCTCATCGGTGATGAGTCCCACTTGTTCAGCCGCCATGGTATCAGGAGCCTAAGCAAACAAGATCCATTCTACGAGACAGGCGAGAACTATTGGCGAAGCCCGGTCTGGATGCCTATCAACTACTTGGCCGTGACCAAGCTCTATGTAAGCACCGTCAGCTGATTTGGGGGCTAGGAACGAAGTACAGTAATGCTAACCACGAAACTGATAGGATGTGGCAACTCATGACGGACCATTCCAGGAGCAGGCGAGAGGTCTATACTCCCAATTGCGCAAGAACCTTGTCAATACGGTATACAGGAGCTGGGTGGAAACGGGCTTCGCTTGGGAACAGTACAACCCCGAGACCGGGGCTGGGCAACGGACACAGCACTTCACAGGGTGGACTAGTCTTGTGGTCAAGATTATGGCCATGGAGGATCTGCCTACCTCTGCTGCCGGTAAGGATGAGTTGTGAGGGAAGCTCGCATTGACACGGCTTCTCTCGGAACGGGTGGGGCTGGGATCATTGCCAGCTGAAGTGGGATGACCATACTGTACAGAGATAAGACGAAGTGTCGTCAACAGATGTGCGTACATACTAGGCGGTGGCTTGTCGCGAAATTCTTCGGGGACCTGCCAAGCCTCAATACACATCTATGCGCTGACATAGACCACCTAGAGTTAGCGCCCAGATCAGCCTAAGGGTTTGTAGTGCGCAAGCTCTGACCCCCAACGCAGCGTACTTGTGTAACATACATCGAGCCTCTGAGATAGTGCATGTACAAAGGAACCTTCGGCAAGTCTTCTGTCGCACCACAGGCTTGGTGTCGCTGCGGCACAAACCCAAGGCTGAAACTGTGGACATCGCGCCAATCGACGTCAACCGGTGAAGTCAGCTTCTGGGGCTAAAAAAGAGGCCTGTGGGATGTATACGACGTTGCTTCATCCGTTACGCATGTCGACTACGGGCCTCCACTGGAAGTCGAGAGTCATTACGACGTTTGGCGAACCCGCACCAGGCAACGAACCGTCTCTAGGTCGGAGCCGTATGACTGCTTGATGACAATATGCTACCCACAATGGCTGGTGCCTATACCACAGGCGTCTCGGTGAATGAAGGCGGAAGGCGATGTAATGCGATTGGCCGGAGGGTAGGGCTGGATGTGTCAGAACCGAGTATCAAGGCATGCGACGGCGGCTGAGACATAGCTAAATTCGAGGCATAGAAGAAGCAATGCCCGTGTGCATGGAGGGCAGAGATACCTGGTCAGTGTCGGCCGACTGATGTGTTTATTCCTAGCGCTCTGTCACATTGCAGTGTCGTTCGGGCTTGTATGGTCAGATTTGATCAACGGATTGAGAGGCATCGTTAATCAGCACCAACATGGCGCAGTCATCTAGCTGAAGCATCGACATGATCGACAGTCGTATGGCGAAGACAGACATGACATCCTCTGAGGGACGATTTCACGAGTCATGATCAGACTGGCTTCCCAGGTCAGTCGAAGATCGTGAGTCTTGCCAAGTTGCCATGATGAGGGGTGCAGACAGTGTGCGGTAACTGGGCTGCGCCTGGGTGACACTGTACTTCGTGCAGTATGGCGTGAATGTAGGCATGCGTGCGTGACATGAGATGTGACGGCGACCTGCAGACGGCGTGCTTGATCTTTGTTGGTATTGCTGCATCCTGACAGTCACGCGGCGCCTGGGGAGATCAATGCAGGATGCAGGCTGCATGAGGTGCTTCCGCCTTTTCGCAACAATTCGTCTGCCGAGTCTGCAACTCATGCACGAGTTGGACAGATGGATCAAGAGGTTCGTAGTCATCACAACCTAGGTCTCTAATTATTCCCATGCTAGCTTCGAGATGTGACGCTGCGGCTGAGGAACTCGCTGATGCAGGTTTCGAGGTCGGCGATTGGATATGTTAAGCGCTGGGTTGCACAAATCGGTCAAGTTGAGCGAGAGTAGCTATTTTTAGAGTTGGTGGTGGTTTCGCGCTTGTTGCGTCTCACTGCGCTTGTCGCGCTACGGCCCGTTGGCGCCCTCCCAGCAGGATGGGTCGTGGTAGCTCGCTCAACACAGGGCTTCCAGAATGCTTCGCCGACATTGTGTTTCCCAAACTGTGACGCTTCTCCGTTTGAAACGGTCAGATTTCGGTTACTCGCGTCTTACCTCCTAATCCGGCCACCCTTGGCAGTTCCCAAAGTCGGGTAACCTATCCTTTGGCTTGGAATTGAGTTTCGGTGTCTGGTTGGTTCCTCCACAGCTGTAAGACTCGGCGATATCCGTTTCCCTTGACCCCTGGCTGAAGCTGGAGGCACAAATCGCCGAGTGTTGAGCCGTGACGGCTCGTGTTGGTCGTGTTTTGGGCGATAGCCTATGTCCCAAATGCTTGTCCCACGGAACAGGCCCTCACCCATTCGCTAGTGTATCCTTATTATCGCTCTCCAATGGTTGTAGGGGCCCCGGCGTCGCACTTCCGGACCCATTGCTGACTGGAACTCATTGGGTCTAGTAGGCGGGTGCATCACAACATGCCTTGTTACTGGAGCCCCTTCCAAGTAAACCCCGGTTTGGCCCCCAAAATAGATAACATAATCAGCAATTCCACATACATGAGACCAGACTGCTTCATGAGTGGGTAGCCATTCCTGACTGTTCCTACATTCAGGGAAGTGCATACACCATCCCGCCGACGAGCAGGGATCAGGGCAGCTCACGCCCCCTCCACCTCGTCCGAACTTGCCCTGTATACTCTGCCCTACCTACCACTGCTCCGGTGCTGTCAGGAGATCGGGGCCGCTCGTACGAGACCGACAGAAAGGGCGATCCAAGAAATCGCACCCAGGGCAGTGGCGCAGATCGAAACTAACGCGGCACGCGGCGCAGGGATCTGAGGCGGGTGTGTGCGACCAGACCTCACCGACCTGGTCATCCCGCAAATGGCCTTCATCACATGGACACTTCTCAATTCGGCGGGCTTCCACTGCGAACCCTTGTTACCCAGATATTTCCGTCCCTCTGAGAGGAACCTGCTCAGTCCTTGCTGACGTTCTCGCACTTCTTGTCCTAGTAGAATCCGGGCATGCGCAAGGGCGATGACTCACGACCGTAATCGAGACGCGTGCTATCAAAGGTATTGGGAGTCGTGCTTGCGAAGCAACTGACTAGATGACAGGCTCTGCAGGCAGAATGGCCCCCATCCTAGGCGCAATACGCAGCTGTGTAGACTCTCCCGGATCAGGCAGAAGCCGTTGGGGGAGGTACGACACAACGGAAGCTCGGACAGGCAGAAAGGTTGTCTACAGGGACTTTCGGCCGATTCCGATAGTCTTGGATGTGTTCCATGTTGCTGAATCTCCGGACTTGAGATTAAGCTCCAGACACTATAGCCGATCTGACGCATCCCTATGTTAGCAGGTGGCGAATGCTTTTTTAACGTTATGGTGGCATGTTTCTCGGTGAAAGGTGAGCTTGGCTTCTTTTCATTGGACAGATCGCAAAAGTCTGGTTGCATTGCCTGCGATATTCACCGATCGTATTTAACCATGCGTCGTTACTGGGAGTTCGTGTCCGCGGCTTTGTTGTTCCCACTTCCGCGAGGCCTCGCTCTGGGAATTTGCAATATGATTCGGTTCGAGTTCGGATGTAGACGCCAACCATTGCTTGTGAGAAGCATGATGCCTGGTACGATTATAGTTAGTCATCTCTCGGCGTAAACGTCGAAATGGAAGGCTTTGTCAGTAAATGACTAAGGACGGAAAGATAAGTCCTTGTTGAATGCCGCTACGAGACTGTGGCTTCGACCGCATCGTTTGGGGGTCAGAACTCCAGTTCGCCAATACCCTGGCCCCCGAGCATAGGGGTGAGATGCAGGTCGTGCTGATCGTGAGTCGTCACACATACGAGGGCCTTCTTTTCAGGTGAAGCATGACGAAGCTAGCCAGGCAGGTGATGGGCCAAGCGAGAGGGCGCTCTCTGCCGTGAAGCCACTCATTCGCGAAGTTGCGAAAGGCGTCTGAAGAGTTGGGGTCCATGTACGGATACATGGGCACACATGGCGGTGCACTGCCGCGCTGCAATGTTGGCTGGAAGCGAAATGTAACTTAGGCGCGCAGGTGGTTATCCCCGGCCTGTCAAAGTGATGGCGGATGGCTAGTCATGAAGTGGCGGGCAAGATACTTTGCATGCAGGTATCTGTATGTAGTATGCATCATGTCAAGAACAAATGCAACAGAAGCACGAAGGAAGGGAAGCGTAGAGAAGCTTCCGTTACGCCGCCTCAGGCTGTTGTTGCCTGGCCTGGTTGCCGAATACGCAACGCCGTCTATTACGGCAGGGGCTGAGCGTTCTGCGTTCCTTCCTCGGCCGTCATCAACTAAGTCAGTCGGTCAGTCTTCGCTTGTGTGGGCGCCTGCGTGTGTCGGTAGTACTAACTTGCACAGTCATCGCAGTCATTGTGTCTGTCTATCTGTCAGTCAGTCTGTTTCTTCTCTTTGGCACTACTGCAGTCTACTACTGCCGTACCGTAGGGCGAAGCACTGTGAGTGGCGTGCCGCGGTCTCACACACACGTCGCCCACGCCCAACCCCAGTGCTGACTGAGACGGGGCGCTGGTCGAACTAGTTGCATTTGGAATGACGAACCAGGCCCCGATTGCATTGCAACCTGGGTAGATTTATTCGGAGCTGCTATTGTTAACGAATCTTACCTGCCTGGGTCTCCAGGCAGAGTTATCGTATTGCAATAGTACCTTTGTGAGGGTGTGCCCACAAGGAGGACCCGACCCATCGCTTGGTTCCCAATTTGCTGCAAGGCACAGGCCCAGAGCCTCTTCATCCTTTCGAATGGGTCTTGTCTCAGCCCTATGAAGATTTGGAGAACGGACGCCCCGTGCACCGCTGAAATGGTGGGAGGGTGGGATTTGAGGACGTGTCCCCGTGTCCCACAGACAGGCAGGATGACGCTCCTCGCATTCGACCACTTACAGCCCGCGTACAGAGGAACTTGGACCCAAATAAGAACATCCCAGGCGAAATACCTGGGCGCAATTGGGGGCCAGAAGAACGTGGCTCGGTAGTTACTGTAACCCTCTACCTTTCCATCGGTCACGAGAGGTGTGTACGCAGGACGTCAAGTCACGTCAAGTCATGTCAAGGCTCTTGTATCTCGTCCTCTGTCTGGCTGCATCGTGCCTCACTACTAGTACTCTTACTGGTGGTGGGTATGCGTGGCCCCCGACAAACCCCGACCACGCACACCTCACAAAACGCAAACGCACGAGAGGGCTGTCATTTTACGGAGTTTGAAGTAAGCAGACTCGGACTGATGTTGAGATTCCTCAAAGTATATAAGAACGCTAGGCTCCCGGCCGAAAGAACGGATTCGATATCACCACCAACACTTGCTTCACTATCAGTCCAACTCCAGTATCTTTGACAACCAAACCTTCCATCCACAACCACGAACAATTATTCACAGATTGCCCTTGCCTGTAACATCATTATCTCCCTCTCTCTCTCTAAAATACCTGGAAACTTCACTTGCATCAACACCAAGACACTTACAATGGCTGCCTTCACTTCCGACGACTCCATCGCCATGCCCTGCAACTATGGCCGCAGTGGCTACAATGTCCCCAGTGGCAGCGGCTCCGGCAATGGCGGCGAGAACGGCGGCGACAAGAAATAGAGACGGTCTCTGTCCCCAGTGACCTTGTTCGTCCTAGACAAGGGTCACCCCAGCAGGCTCGCTACCACGGCCGCTGGACCAGCATCATCTTTCGGCGCATTCTATTTCAAAGCATGTTCTCGCTTTTTTGTCAACTGTTTACCGCCTATTCTTAAACACCAAAGAAAGCATCCGATGCAGCCCTGGCCGAAGAACCTCGGGCGACTGAGACGGCCAGCGCTTTTCCACTTTGTTATCATTTATCTCTTCTACAGAAACGATCATGGGGGACGGCTTTGTATGAGTACGAACGATTTTGGAGGGCGGTGGTGTACCAACAGCAGCGTGGTTCATGTTCTGTTCCATGTTGATTCTGGAGGGTCTCCTTATCTTTCTGGCGGCGGCAAAGGCGCATAGCGACGGATCATTCTTTTCATGGTTTGGCTTGGATTTGATTCGTTCTCTTATTTGTTTGCGAATTTGTACCAACAGCATTCGAAGGCATCGGGCTCTCAGCGACGGATCACTCTTTCTTGTTGGCAGATTTCTTGTTCTCTCTGAAATTCCTCTTCATTTTCCTTCATCGACGTCAAGACAACTTTAGCACTACGGCACGCATTAGATTGACCAAGATTGCACACAGACAGATTGTAACAAGACATGATTTATACACACCATTGATTTACCTGCCTTCACCGCTACCGCTGCCTGCATCTCAAATCCGTGTTAAGTCCACTACCGAGACCAAGGAGGAGTCATCGCTTCCATCGCGGCGAGCCTGCAACTTTCATTGATGGTATGACGTTGATCATTCCGCTCGGTGTGTCCGATGCTGGCCCGTTCTCCGCCGTGGACGGTCGATGAATAACCCCGGCCTCCGGGGGATATGTCAGCAGCTAAAGGCATGTCGATGCATGACTCGCGCACACGCGAGATCGAGGCGGCGAGTGTGTATGAGGTACGCGCTCTGAGCAGAACAATCCACGCCTGTACGCTGCATGACTTCTTCATTGCCCTTGTCATGTATGCTTTCTTGGTATGCTTGGTGCGGAAAGGTGACTGTGTCTTGATGCGGAACGATGAGCCTCGATGACTTTCCAAGCCTGTTCCGCGGAAATGGTTGTCTGCCGTAAGCAGCATTTCTAGGCAACGAGTTGGCAAGGGTATGCCTCAGCCTATGATATCGAGGCTCTGCGACACTCTCAGCTGGACGCCGGTGAGACGGTCGTCACCACTCTGAATACGACCACGTCTCGTTTCCGCCCAATCCGGCCATTTCGCTCGCGAGTCTTGTGCCCGGTGACTCAATCCAGGGATTCCGTCATTTCGGTTGTAGCTCGCTATCTCGTCTATTTTCCTACACAGAATCTAAATCCGGGAATTGTCATGTCAGTCTCACCGTGCATGCAAAAAAGAAATACCACTTGTCGGCAATGACGGCCAGCATCATTCGAGTCAGGAACTTACTTCTCGAACACAACACCAAGAACATCTTCGACGTCACCAGCCTCACCCTTTCCGGTTATCCGCGCGAGACAATTCGCGGCATATCGAAGATACTCGGCGGCGAGCACAGAGTCCGCATCAGATCCGTCGTCAGCCGGCTGCGCCTCGTTCATGAAATCCGATAGATGGTCTCGGCACTTGACCAAGAGCTGACGCTGACGTTCTGTCACTCCCAAGAGGTCTTGCATATCGACGGGCATCTCCGTCATGGTTGAAAAAGTCGTGGAAAGGGCGTCCACGAGAGTTTGGAGGCCGCCTGAGTTGTTATGGCCACGCGTTGACGATTGCGCCTCCATGCAGGAGATTGTGAGAACCTCCGCTTTGCCGAGCACGGGACCGTGTCGATCAAGCTTCTTCTGGAAGTCTTCGAGGAGTGTCTGTAGACGATCGGCATCTGTGGCGTCGCGCTTGTTGACCACGATCAGGCGTGATTGGGCCTCAGCCGCCAGTTCGAGCGTCTGCTCATCGAATTGAATGACTTCCTCACCAGCTTTGGACTCGATCGACGCTAGAACCACAACGACGTCCGAATCTTTGGCCTTCTTTTTTGCTCTGCGAATGCCCTCTTCCTCGATCTTGCTCATCCCATGTGAATCGCCGTCGTGCTGTCTTGTGCGAAAACCTGCAGTGTCGGCGAATGAACAAAGGTAACCTCTCATATCCAGGCTCGCCTCAACGATATCACGGGTTGTGCCAGCCTCCCCAGATACAATTGATGCCTCTCGCCCGACGATTAGGTTCATAAGAGAGCTTTTCCCAGCATTAGGAGGACCAAGAAGTGCGATCCTGATGCCATTCCTCAGTAGCTCACTGCGTTGACTGCCTTGCTCATGTAGTTCGATGCCTTGTAGAATATCGGAGACCTGCGCCGTGACATTGGCCAGCAACTCAGGTTGGGACTCATCAAAGTGCTGATCCTCCGAAAAGTCGATCAATGCCTCGATTTCGCCCCGGGCGAGAAGCAATTGCTGTCGCCAATTTTCGTAGGTTCGTCCCAGTGCACCAGAGTTTCCTCTGACGGCGGCACGCCGCTGCTGCTCCGTTTCGGCGGCCAGGGTGTCGCTCAAAGACTCGATTTGAGCAAGATCCAGGCGATCGTTGATGAAGGCACGCTTCGTAAATTCTCCAGGTTCTGCGTAACGGATTCGAGAATCTGCCTTCACTTTCGGAATGGCGGCCAGTACAGCCTTGACCGTTGCTGAACCACCATGAACATGTAGCTCCAGTATATCCTCGCCAGTTACTGTGGCAGGCGACGCAAAGTACAAGACCAGAGCTTCCGAATCCAGGATTTCTGCCCGTGCTGGGTCAGCTAGACCAGATGGCCGATATAGAGACCGAACCGCAGCATATCTAGGGTTAGGAAGTTTCTTTCCTGGACAGAGAGCGCGATAGATCTGTCAAAGGTCAGATGCGGGGCAGCTATTGGGCTTCGAAGAGATGCTTACGTCCAGACTCGATGGCCCAGAGATCCGAATCACTGCTATACCAGCTCTACCAGCACCTGTGGATAAGGCGTAGATTGTGTCGCCAGTGGCAGGAAAGCTCGTAGCGCTGCTACCGAATGCCCGAATGGCAAACGGCTTGCAAAAGCCGCGCTGTTTCGCGCGGTTGTTCACCCATTGCGGTTGGACGCGTCCGACGACAAGACAAGTTCGTGCAATTGCTTGTAGACTGCGAGGGCAGAGCGATCTCCCAGGCCGCGTCGCCGAGGCGATCATGGGCCAAAATGTCCTTCTCGTTGCCTTTGTAACCTATGCAGTGGGGATTGTGAGTGTCCGCGAGCTTTGCACAGATCCGAGATCCCCGAGGTGCGAATGGTGACGGGAAGAATGATTTGACGTTTCATGCGATGGCAAGATTTCGAGGTAGCTCGGGCCGCGCCTCAGGCATTTAGTTGCCAGTTACACCACCATTTGCAGCATGAAAGAAGACCACGATAAATGCTCAAATGTCGCATGACTTTGTCAAGGGTATTGATACTTTGTTCTTATTTGCATTTATTGTTCACATTATCTGTTCCTTCCGAGTTTCTAGCTACCACATGAGCGTGTCAGGTTGACTCAACAGCCCAAAACATCATCCTGTTGAACCCACCAATGACGACCGTCTCCTCAACGTGCTCTTTCGCCCGTTTCTCAGACAACGTTCCGACTCCGACCCTACGCCTTTGCAAAAGAGTGTAGGAAATCAGCGAGCTTCTGAGCGCCCTCTACAGTGATCGTGTTGACGAACTTGCTCGAAGTCCTTCGACACTTCTGTGTCCACGTAGGCCAGTAAGACCGAGGTTTGTTGCTTCCTTCAGGAAAGCCTCCTCGGTGCCGTCTGTGTCGCCGTTCTTGGTGATGCGGAAGACGATGCTCATCCTTGATCGTACGGCCTTATCCGGGACAACCCTGTAGATATCTGGGTATGCCTCAAGGGCTCCATAAATAAGTTGCGCTTTCTTGTCGGAGACGGCCTCCTGGCCGGCGACCTTATCAGGATATGTGCGAAGGAGCTTCTTGAGGACCTGGCCCGAGACGTAGACGCTGTCGCATGTCAGTATCCCTGGATGATAAGACATACGTATGGTAAGATATATAACTTACTCAAAGATGCTCAGAGTGTTATAAAGACTGTTGTTCTTGGCAATGACATCGTAAGAGAAGATGGTGGGAGGAACTCCAAGACCGAGAGGGCGTAGCAGGTCAGGGCTCGGCTGTGATGTCTGTGGTGGAAGAAGACTCTTCTTAATTACCACAACAGTGAGACCTGTTGTGTCCAGATTCTTTTGAGCGCCGAAGAAGAGAATGGAGAAATTGCGAACGGGAATCTTGCGTGACAGAATATTTGAGGATATGTCGGCGATGACGATGGGGCCACTGCTATCAGCATTCGGTTCGAGGACCTTGGGGAAATTGGGAAATTCGACTCCATCGACGGTCTCATTATCGCAGTAGTAGACAATGGCGGCATCCTTGGACAAATTCCATGTACTCTCTTCCGGAATCTTGCCAAACTTGCCGTCATTGATCTTGCGCGAGTCAGTAACGACGTTGACCTGCTCCTTGCCGAAAAGCCTCTCGGCCTCGGCAGCAGCCTTCTGAGAACATCCACCAGTGACAATGTAGTCAAGCCTGAGATCATTCTTGGCAGCTTCCTTAACCTCTTGCATGACAGCAGGCTTGTTGAGGATGTCCTCGCTGCTCTCATTGAGCTTCTTCAGGACTGCAGCCTGTTTCTTCGCAAGCCATGCACCGACAAGGTTGTAAGCCGTAGCAGCGAACTCGCCGCTGCCGCCTCCCTGAGAGAATAGCACCTCGTAGTCTTCGGGAACATCGAGGTAAGTCTTCAAGTCCGCCTTAGCCTCGTTGACGATGTTCGTGGCCAGTGCAGAGCGACGTGAGTGCTCAGCAATGCCTAGTCCCGTGCCATCGTAATTGAGTAGTGCTTTCGCAGCGTCCTCAAGCACGAGATTCGGGAGAGGAGCCGGTCCGGCACCGAAAAGTTATTTCTTCTCTTGAAGGCATTGTGATGTTTTGATGACAAAATGAAGGGAAACTCCGGCGTATGCTGGGTCTTTATTGTGGTTGCGAATGTCTCAATGACTCATGTGAGAACTGGGAAGAGGGAAAAGCCCGCGAGCAAAAGCTCAGTCGAAGAAATAGCGCGATGCACGGAGCCGTGACGTGAGTTGAGTGTTTGAGGGGTGTTGAATGAAGCAATTGTGTGGTGTTACGATTAGTTGATGCTAAGGAGAGCTTTTGGGTAGGCATCACCACCCCTGTAGTTGCCTAGATACCTCCTCCCTGCGTACCTTCCTCCAGGGGTGGCGGCCGGGTGACTGCGCACAACAGAGCCCAATGGAGGCAAGGTTTCAGGCAATGTAGCAGAACGCGGGATGATGCAGAATGATGCCGGGGTCTTGGTGGTGCATTAGTGGTTGTCGATGTCAGTCCCGCGAATGTCGAAAGTGGCAGACGGAGGGGTCCAAAAGGTGGGATGTCCACCGAGTTCGGAGGTGTGGGACTGTTGAGGTTCAAGGAATGACTGGGCTGCTTTACATGCAAAGATCATGATTGCCGTGTGCTTTTCTCCGACAAAATGCAATCGATGTCATTATCGCACTACAGACCCGAGCCAAGAAGTTTTCCAGTTGTCTTGCCTCAATTGTTACTGTCAGATGATGGAATGCTTGTTGCTTTGCTTCGTGATCCTTTGTTTTTAAAGCTACCTTGATGACCGTATAGCTTGACATCCTGAAATTTGGCTTCAGTTGCGCAGATGGGCTAAGAAAGAGCATGTGTCCGCCCATCCCTATCAGGCAACTCCGTCCCTTTCATGCATAATGCAAAGTACTAGTTGTAGCAAGTCTTTTAAGTCTTCAGCACCATTTCGCACTTCGTTTCGACACGATAGAGCTACCCTAAGCATTCGAGGTCAGCGAGCTGTGAAGGGCAGGCGGTGTGCAGCTACCTGGCAGAATCCACCCGCCTCTAGCGCTTGTTGGTGGAGAGCCGCAGCGCAGCTTGGGGAGGCCAGGGCGACGAAGCTGGAGCTGCCTGGAAGGCTGGAAATGGAACCTCATCATCACCACCATCACCGCCCGCCATCACGACCTACAACGACCCGTCACGAATCCACTCCTGCGCTTCCTCCATCGACGATCGACCACGAGATCTTGTGATAGTACTTCGACTGCGTTAGACGATAGGTAGACCGCGGCCATGTTCAGAAACAACTACGATAACGACTCGGTCACATTGTACGTTGCCAATGCAGCTACTGTTTGCATCTTCCACGCGGCCACCATCGCATAGCTGACCTGAATCGTGACAGCTCCCCCCAGGGACGGATATTCCAGATCGAGTATGCTGCAGAGGCAGTGAAGCTCGGATCAGTCGTCGTTGGCATCACCAGCAAGACACATGTCGTCCTGTGCGCAGTCAAGGCAAGCCTACCCTTTCAAGACACTCTGTAGTCACAAGCGAGCCAAAGCTAACTGGGAGTTCTTTTTCTCAACAGAGAAATGCCGAGGAGCTCTCATCATACCAGAAGAAGCTTTTCTCCGTCGATGAGCACGCTGGAATCGCCATCGCGGGCCTCACCTCCGACGCGCGCGTCCTCTCCAACTTCATGAAGCAACAGTGTCTCGGTCACCGCCTCACCTACGGCCGCGCCATGCCTCTCCGCTCCCTTGTCGACATGATTGGCGAGAAGGCCCAAATCAACACTCAGATGTACGGCAAGCGACCCTACGGTGTCGGTCTCCTCGTTGCCGGTGTCGATGAGCGTGGTCCTCACCTGTTCGAGTTCCAACCCTCAGGCATGACAGAGGAGATGGTTGCCTTCGCGATCGGTGCGAGAAGCCAAATGGCAAGAACGTACCTCGAGAGGAACATTGATGAGTTCGCCGACTGCTCAAGGGAAGAGCTTGTGCAGCATGGTCTGAAGGCACTCAAGGAGAGCCTGGTGCAGGACAAGGAGCTGACAGTGGAGAACACATCCATTGCGGTCATGGGTGCTCAGGGAGAGGGCATGAAGGGCATCGAGCCTTTCAAGCTCTACGATGGATTCGAGGCGAAGGAGTGGATCGACAGTGTAGCAGACAACCAAGGGGGCGAGGAGGGCGAGGGCATGGAGGTTGACGATAACTAAGCGAACGATAGACTGGCCAAAAGATATCAAAGCGAACGGATTAGATCGTGTAACAATATTTGCGCTGCAGTACAGCAGCTTTCAGAACCTTGCGCGGGCTCAAGTTGTCTCTCCATGCGTCGTATCTTACTGATTGAAGTGCTTTCTTTGTTTTTTTTGTGTTGTCTACTCTTCTGATTCATATTTGAATAATCCCATCTAAAGCAATTTTTGACCACATATCTCTACCGGCAGCTCGGCGTCTAGCATTGACGTTTGAAGATGCGAAGGCGCGAAGAGTTTATTGGCGACCCCATTCCAGCTTGTAGGTCGCCTCGGAAACTCTGTAGTCCCTCAACGCCTGGATTGCCTCAGCAGCCGAGTTTGCGGTAACGAGAATGTTCTTGTTGGCAGGCTTGACAAAACCCTGCTCAGCAGCGGCATCGAGCCACTGAAGAATGCCGTCCCAGAAGCCCTCGACGTTGAGCAGGCAGATGCCCTTGGTGTGGATGCCAAGCTGGTTCCAGGTGGTCGTCTCGAAGATCTCCTCCATGGTTCCGAAGCCGCCGCTCAGGCCGATGAAACCGCTGCCTGGGGCTCCGGCGATGACCTCTTCGGCCATCATCTTCTTGCGGGTGTGCATGTCCTTCACGGTGGTAGTGCGGCCATAAACACTCTCCTCGGGGATGGCCTCACCCTTCTTGAGCTCGTAGGTGCCGTCACGCTCATACCGGACCAATGCCTCGGGGATGATTCCGTGGACTGAATCTGGGCCCTTGAGGCTCACGAGGGTCTTGGCGACCTCGCCCATGAGGCCGACAGTGCCACCTCCATAGACTAGTAGACAAGATCAGTTCTGAAGTCCCAGGCTTAAGGATATTGTATGCAAGGCTTACCTAGGTCGATATCTTGTTCTGCAAAGAGTCTCCCGAGCTCACGGGCTGCCTCAATATGGGCCGGGCTTGCACCTGGTGCTGAACCGCAGTAGACGCAGATCTTGACCCTTGGTGCTGAGCCGTTGACGGCTGGCTGTGCGGATGCCATGATTATGACGGTGGCTGCTAGAGCAGCGGTGTGTAGGGAGTGAAAGTGGTGGAAGAAGATCTGAGGGTCGTTTCACAGTGCTTCGAGCTTGTGACGAAGCTTACAATGATCAGGTAGGGATTCCAAGTCTGGCAGATTGTGTGCGCAGAAATGCGAAGGGATGAGTATGAAAGAGATGGATGAGGTCAAAGAGTCGATTCGGAGCATTCGGTGCGCTGGCGCTGGCGGCGTTTTATGTCTCGGGCTAGAGGTCAGCGGGTGGCTTGCATCGGTCAGGCACGGTAAGGCCATTGGCAGAGACCACTAAAACAGAGCAGCTCCAACTGGTGAGTCGACGATAGAGTCAGGACCCCGATTCTCGGATTTCCATTGCCCATCGGAGCTCTCCGTCCATCATCAACTTCTCACCGACCGTATTCCGTACTTTTGATGAAATCCACCCGTTCATCCAAACGACTCGTCTGGACTACGTTCGTATCTCGCATAACGTCAAAACATATCCCAGCCAATCTGCAGCCTTCCCCACGGCACGATCCGGTTTGCCACCCTATGCCGCGCCAGACTTCCCGTTCGAGTATGACTCGAAGACCCTGAGATCCATAGTTGGCTCTGAGGCAATTACTTTTGCTACCTTTCTGAGCCTGGTCTACGAGGCCAAGTCGAAAGCATGGAGTCATCAATATGGTGCGTGGTTTTGTCGCTTTGCTCGAGACGGGACTGTAGCCGCCATTGACATTGGCGGCCCGAACCCTGCCCCCTTGCTTGGTGCGTCTGTCATGTGAATCGTCAACATCGAAGCCTCATGGCCAGAAAACATGATTGACTTGAAATAATGCAGGAACGCAAGTTCAGCCAATTGCGCCCAATCATCAGGACTCAGAGACGTACTCATTGTGCTATTGGGAGACGTGTTGCACTCTTCCAGATGTCATACAAATTCGCGAGAAGCTACTTGCGCTATTGACTCAATTCGCTGGCCTTGCCAAGAACAGCCCCTGACTCACCGAAGGACTTACACCTACTCCACAACGTCCAAATAACAAGGTTTCTGTCGAAGACTCATTCTCTTGGACGGTGTCGTTCAGTCCTGTCAAGATGGTTTGCTAGTAGTCCCAAAACGCCTCGGCTCAGGGACGGCGTCACTCATGAGGCAAGTGGCTTGTAGGTTGGCCGGATCAAGCGATCAATGTCTGCTATCAACGTCAAGCTCTGTTCGACACTGGGAGAAGGGACACCGCCAATGTGATCCCTCCAGCCGCTCAGCAAGACTCGAAGATGTTCGCCTGCAATCATCACCTCCGTGCCGATGAGATTTGCCAGAGAGCGAACTCGACAAGCAGCGAGAAGCATGAGCATTGCACCTGCCATACTGTGTAGTGGCCATATGTCGTCAGCAAGCTTGGTCTATTGCCATGGTGTAAACCCGTCGCAACTTACGAAAGAGAGCAAATCCATGTATCAACCAGACATGTCTGGCCGAACCCACGCAGGTGGAGGATGTGCAAGAGACAAGAGTCCAGGCAGATCTTCGACCCTTTCAGGGCATCCTGCTGTAACGACGAGTTGATTGTGTCTGCCGTCTGCACACCACTGAGCGTCCACATCAGGTACGGCCTGTAGATGACGCTGCGGCATGTGAGATATCGTTGCCTTAAGAAACTACCCGCCTCCGTCTGCGTTGCGCTGTCATAGTGCCTGTATCCATCGACAGCGTCAAAGTCTACGTGAAACGCCAGAGCACGAGGTAAAACCTCACGCCACTCGTCGAGTTGATGGTCCAATTCGCGAACAACAGCAGGAAATTTGGCCGGGTTCAGCGCTGTACCCGTACTGCGGGCATACAACAAATGGTGAACTCGGTTGAGGAGTCTTCGCATCGAGATACAAGCCAAAAAGTATAGCGAGGATAACTCTTTCTGTTCAGGCGAGTAATGCGTGTCGAATTCTCCGGGCAAGGGTGTCGATGACTCGACTTGCGACACCCCTGATTGAGGCAGGGCAGAAAGTTCGGCCAGATAGTCGCTACAGAACACCATGGTTAGCAGCAAGGTCGTATCTTCGGCATCGAAGCCCACCTTTCGAGGATGTAGCATGACCAGAAGATGCGACGGATCCTCTCTTCATCTGCATAGTTCTCTTCTTCGGGCCTGTACGAGAGCAACAACAGACACTTCGTGGCTGAAGCATTGATGTACTCCCATGCTTGGAGCGGTCTCCGCAGGAAAGCGAAGTATAATCTGAGGACACCAACCATGTCAGCTACAAGGCACACCACATGTTTGAAGTACTCACCCAATGAAGAAGAGGCAATGTGTCGCCTGACTGCTGACCTGAGCGTGCACGAGGTGCAGCCGCCGGAGAACGCCATCGAAGTATGCGTCAGCTAATGATTTGCGCGATGCACGCTTCTCCTTCTCTTCTTCAGACAACACGTGTCCATCAGCCAGCCCAGCTGTGACTTGTCCAGCCAAGCCAAGAGCCATGGTCAGGGCTGCCAAGCAAAAGTCCAGGTCCTCGCTCTCGTTGGCGGCGCCACTGACCAAGGTCTTGCGAATACTAGCAAGCTCCTGTGTTGAAGTTACGGGGTACCAGAAGTTGACCGTGTTGCCAAACACTTCCAGAATTTCATCGATCTCAGCAGCGCTGAGCATTGGGAACCAAGCATTGGACCTGATCTTGAGAGGAGCTCGAGACTGTTCGAGGTGAAATATTGATGTATATCCATCTCGAAGTTCCGGGAAGATGTCGAAATGTGGCCATTGAAGCACCGCCTCGGTCGCAGACGTATGCATCGATGCAAGGATTGCGTTGTCTAGACTATTGACGAAGTCTTGATCCGAGTTCTTGGGAAGTTGAGTCTTTGCGTGAAAGGTTCGCTCGCCGGAAGTAAAGTCGCTGTGAGGAGAAGCAGAGAATGAGCCTGCCCTGGCTTCGCGTGGCCAACCTGGCGATAATATTGGAACACGGGCATGTTGTGTAGGCGAAACTTGACTCTGCTGAGATACTGTAAGGCTCGTATTCTCTCAAATCCAGCGAACTCAGGACTGACCTTGGGAAGTAGTGCAATCGTTTGCTTCATCTCATGCAGCGCGGCTTCCACGCGGAGAACTCCTTCGAGGATCACATCGCTTTTGCCTCTTCTACAGATATTGATGTTAGCAAACTGTCCTTTCGAAGCCTTGCAAATGATTCGGAAGCTCATACGTCGTTGCCTCCGAGCCATAAGTACACTCTTGACGACTTGCATCACATGTCGCACATGGATTGGAGCCGTTGCACCTATTGCCATAATGAGCGATGCGAGAACAAGGCACACGTCCAAGGGAGACCAAGGCGACCTTATTTTCTTCGCTCTGCACGTGTCGCACTGTGGGACGATTGAATATTAGCAATGTACTCTCTGTGGCGATCACACTGGGACATGGTGACTTACAGCATGGCTGGCTCTCAGCCTTTTCCGGGCCGGTTCGGATGCATCGTTGTCGTTCTCCATATTGGCAACGTGGGATGAATCCTACAATCTCGTCAATTGCTGTTGCACTTCCCCACACGAGCTGCGGCCCGGATCGCAATGCTGATCAGAGTATTGACGTCCATCCGCGATGGATGCGAGATCCAAGTGCAGCAATGCGAGTCCTCGCTCCGACACGGGCCGAGGCTGGGGAACCCCATGGGCACGCGTGTGATCGGTGGAGTGAGCGCGATGGGGCCATTGAATCATCTGATTGATGCGCTTCTGGTAACGTCAGGGATCACGAAAAGAAGCTTCGAACTCTACCCCACACAATCATTACTATGCTTAGACTAGTTGATCAGGCCCATTGTCCATCTTGGATCGATAGAGTTAGGAAGTAGGATATGTGCTCATGGAGATGAAGCACTGCAGATTTGCAGGAAGGCAGACACGTCCAATTGTCAAGGTTGTGTATTCAACGTTTGTTCGGCAGCTAGGAAGCCGAGAGCCTCCTGTGACAAGGAAGCATGCCTAGTATGACTATCTAGACATCAATTTCCTTCTCTGGAGCAATTTGCATCGTGTTCAGAACAGTCTGCGCGCTCCTCTGCTCGAGACTCTTCTTCACAGGATTCTTGGCACTGAAGACTTCCTCGAGCTCCTCCAAAGTACGATGGTTCGTCTCCGGCCAGAAGAAGTATATAATCGCCGCCTCAAACAGATCCCAGAAGATGAAGACAATGTAGAAGTAGTGCTTGATGTGCAAGAACGCGGGACCAGAAGAGTACTGGATGACGGTGGAGGCAGCTGAACTGGCCAGGTTGCCAACAGCGGTACCCTTGGCACGAGTGGTGGTCTCGAGGGTTTCGGCGATGTACATGCTCTGGAGAGGTGTCCAGCCGAAGGAGAAGACGATACCGAAGATGAAGATCATGGCGACGCTTGCATTGGCGGCAGCTGTGTCGTCGGGGTTGCTGGTCGCTCTCGCGCTGGTACCGGTCATGATTGCGAAACAGCATGAGCAGAAGATGATTGAGTAAATGAGCAGCGGGCGACGGCCGATGACATCGGTCATGCGAGCACCAAATATGGCAGCAAACATGCAGAGAATGGGGTTGATCGCATTGAGCGCGAGAACTTTGCTCTGGTCGTCTTCGATACCAGCGTTCTTCAACATAACAGGCATGTCTGAAGAGGCATTGAAGTTAGCCAACAAAAGTCATCATGGTCGGATCAGTAGTGTTACGTACAGTAAGAGGTCAAGCTGTTTCCAGAGATTTGACCAAAGCAGGCCATGCCCAGAACACAGACGAGGCGACGACGAGCACTATGGGTGTTCCAAAGCTCGTGGTAATCCCACCACTTCTTATCCGAGGCCTCAGACCTGATTTGACTGACCATCTCCTGGAGCTGCAGCTGAACGATCGGGTGGTCGGGGTCGCCCTCGCCGTGGTACTTGGTGAGGACCTTGGCAGCTTGCTCGATTTTATCGTTGGCGACAAGCCAGCGGGGAGATTCTGGGATGAAGAAGACGCCAATGAAGACAATACCGGAGGTGACCATTTGTAACCAGACAGGAATTCTCCAGCCGTGATCACCGGGGATGTCGCGGCAGCCGAAGACCGTCCATGAAGCGATGATGCTTCCAAGCCACCACAGGCAGTTGCTACTCGTGTCAGCTATCGCCCTCGTGGCGTGGCGCGTAAATTTATCAACATACTAGAAACCTGTGATGGTACCTCTCCAATGAGGATGGGCCATCTCGCTGACATAGGTCGGAGCAGAAACGGCACAGAAACTGACACCGAATCCAAGGACAAAACGACCAGCAAGAAACTGGCGCTCGGTCTGTGAAGGTGCTTGAACGCAGGTTCCAATGATGATGACCAAAGCACCGGTGAACATGCCCCATCGGCGACCGAAGTAATCGTTGACAGGTCCAGTGAAGAAGACGGCAGCGACTGATCCGATGTTGTACATGGCGAAGATGAGGCCGGTGCTCTCGTCGACGACCTCCTTGTTGAAGAAAGCCTTGTAGGAGTTCATGGCGTTCAGACCACCCATAAGACTACCATCGTAGCCATTGAGGCAGCCACAGAGGTAGGGGATGAAGAGCACGGCGTAGAGCATCAGCATGTTCTTGGTCCAAGGAGAGTACTTGATCTCGCCCTCCTCATGGGCCATCTGAACGGCCGAGTCCATGTTCTTCTCGGGCACCCTCTCAGTCTGCTGATAGGCCGGAGCCGCAACGGGCTCGTCCTTGGTGCTAGCCATGATGAAGATGTCCTCTGATGATTCTCGAAATGAAAGACGAGGAGAATTGTCGTAGACTGGGAGGTCTGTCTAGCCAGGATGCAACGTCGAGGGAGATGAGAGGGGAGTCGATGCAACTTATAGATGGCACAATATCACACGCATGCCATACTCCTGCACCGTATACACAACTCGGTTCGCATTAATAGCCAGTCAGCAAAGTTGCCGAAGTCCTAGGGAACCAAGGCCGAGGAAGAGTCTCTCCGAACCGGTGCCATTTCCAGGCTCGATCTGGGGTAAAGTGGAGTTCCAACATGATGGTAGCAATGCCGCTCCAATCCCAGAGCTCAATGTCTTCATGGATCCGGAGAACAGGCTTGTTAGACTCGACCAAAGTCATGCGAGCGACTGGGGCGAAGTGCCACGAGCTCCTGTCTGATGAGAAACAAACATGGGGAGAGTGGACCAGGGCAATGATTGGATGGCTCGGGGATACCGGAGCCGGAGAGGGTTGCATTTCTGCACTTGTGAGAAAAGGAAATCGGGGCGGTAAAGTTGAGGAATACTGTGGAGAAGATGGAGCCTGTTGGCTCGTGGATTTTGTGGTCTTGTAGAGTCCTCGTGCGGAGAACCCTGTCGTCTTGGCTGGTCTCCTCATGTTTATTTCGGTGATGACGAACAATCACGAGCTTGGGTTCCAAGCTATTGAGGTTTGAGTGACGGATTAGTGCGTCTTTTCGGGGAACTGGAAGCCGAGCAAAGGATTTCTGGCCTCAATATTTTGTTGAGTCTGCATATTGGTGGCATGTTCGCTTCTTTGGCCCCGACGTATTCGTGGGTGGGATTGCACCTGCCTCCACCGCAACTTGCAACTTCCAGGAACCCCACGTAGCTCGAGCTGGGTGATCCCATCCTAGAAGGAGCACCAAGACGCTTGGATGCAACACATGATGAATGTGGGATGCCGTGACCGTATCAAGTCTTCTCCATATCTTGTGCATCGTGGAGCATGCGCCTCCGCTCGCTTCACGCCTTGAGTCGTGTTAGGTAAACCTGACAAAAGTTCTGGCTGGTTATAAAGGAAGCTGCAATCTTGGAGAGCTGAAGCTATCCTGGTCAACTCACCTACCTTTGCTTGTGGAATTTGGAGCATTCTCATTACCTATTCCCGGCGCGACTTTGAACCTATTCTTCTTTCTTCTTTCCCTCAATTGCTTTGTCCGCCGACATAATCAGTGACCAATTGTTTTGGAATTTGGATCAATTGATCTGTCGCGACCATGACAGCCCAGGCGTCTCTCCCGTTGCAAGAGAAGGAGGGCACTCCCGACCACCAAAACCCCGCCGTCATTCGTCGCAACACCCTCCCACCTCGATCATACTTCATCCCCGAGACGTCACTTCTCCTCAACGGAAAATGGGAGTTTTGCTACACTTCAACGCCGGAGGAGAGTCCCAGCCCAGAAGACTCATCGCCTGAGGACCAATGGGGCAGCATTGATGTGCCAGGCCACTGGCAGCTCCAGGGCCACGGTCGCCCTCACTACACCAACACCCAGTTCCCAATCCCGGTCTGCCCACCGCATGTTCCAACCGAGAATCCGACAGGATGCTACAAGCGGTCTTTTTTTGTGCCTTCTTCGTGGCACAATGGCATGGACCTCAGGCTACGCTTTGATGGCGTTGACTGCTCGTACCATGTCTGGGTCAATGGAGTCTTGATCGGCTATGCTGAAGGCTCAAGAAACGCTTCAGAATTCGATGTTTCTGAAGTTGTCACAAAAGATGGTCCCAATGAGGTGTTCGTCAAGGTCTACCAGTGGTCGACCGCCACCTACATCGAGGATCAGGACCAGTGGTACCTCTCAGGTATCTTCCGTGATGTCCACCTCATTGCCTTCCCATCGACAAACAGAATCAGCGACTGGTTCGCGCGCACAGACTTTGACGCACAGTACAAGGACGCGAAGCTGCAAGTCTCGGTCGACATTCTGGCTTCCGAGGCTGGCGAAGTGACGGTGACCCTCAGTGAGCTTGCCAAAAATGGAGGAGCTGTTCTTTACGAGAAGAAAACCTCGTTCAATGCCGATGACAAGAAGCTGGATATCGAGGTCGATGTGGCCGAGCCCAAGAAGTGGACAGCCGAGACTCCGTATCTTTATCGGGTCGACATTGCGCTCGGATCCAACAAGGTGCACCAAAAGATCGGCTTCCGAAAGGTCGAGCTCAAAGACGGCCTCATCACAGTCAATGGCGTCGCGCCTCGATTCTACGGTGTCAACAGACACGAACACCATCCTCGTTTTGGTCGTGCAGTACCTCTCGAGTTCATCAAGAAGGACCTGCTTCTGATGAAGACGCACAATATCAACTCCCTGCGATGCTCACACTACCCTCCCCATCCTGCCTTGTTCGACCTCACAGACGAGCTGGGTCTTTGGGTCATGGACGAGGCTGACCTCGAGACGCACGGATTCTACGATGCCATCGCTCGTCCGCTTGACATCCCTGAGGAGTGGGACTACGAGATTCGAAAAGCCAAGACGAACGGACCGGCCGCTTTGTATACCACCGACAATCCAGATTGGCAGCATGCCTACGTCGACCGCATGGTTCAGCTCGTGAACCGGGACAAGAACCACTCCAGTGTCATCATGTGGTCTCTCGGTAACGAAGCTTTCTACGGGCAGAATCACAAAGCCATGTACGACTGGAGCAAGGCGTTCGACCCGACTCGTCCTGTTCACTACGAAGGAGACGCAAAGGCTGCCTCCGCCGATATGTTTTCATACATGTACCCTCCAATTGAACGTCTTCTTAACCTGTGCAAGACAGAGGGCGTCAAGGAAGACGGAAGCTACGACAAGCCAATCGTGCTCTGCGAGTTTGCCCATGCTATGGGTAACGGTCCCGGAGGTCTCGAGGATTATGTCGAGGCATTTGAGAACAACCGTCGACTGCAGGGAGGCTGGGTCTGGGAGTGGGCCAACCACGGTCTCTGGAAGGAGGATGCTGATGGCAAGGGTTACTACGCCTACGGCGGCGACTTTGGCGAGTGGCCTCACGATGGCACCTTCGTCATGGATGGTCTGCTGCACAGCACCCATGAGCCCACACCAGGCTTGATCGAGCTGAAGAGGGCTTACCAACCTCTTCAACTATCCATTAAGACCGGCAAGCTCCAGATCAAGAACAAGTACGACTTCATCGGAGCCGAGCATTTGGCTGCCTCGTATAAGATTGAGGACATTGGGACTAAGAACTCTGTCGTTGCCACCGGTGCCATTAACCTTCCAGACATTCCTGCTGGGGAGACGGTCGAGCTGGAACTTCCGTCCTCAACATTCCCTGCTGGGTCTCACAACGACTTGCACATCACGGTCACGTTCCGTCTGCGTGACAGCTACGATTGGGCAGAGCCAGGTCATGAGATTGCCTGGGTTCAGGGTCAACTATCCGATGCATCCTCGACCGAGGCCGTACCTCAAGTGCCGCGAACTGTTCTGACCGAGCCTCTGAAGGTCAGCAAAGCACGTGCTCGTGCAACAATTTCTGGGAGTGACTTTTCCTTCATCTTCGACACTGCTCGAGGCCTACTTGCGTCATGGACTGCCGGCGGACGTACCATCTTAGAGAAGAGCCCCGTGAACGGTGGTGCTATCTTCCCCGGCATCTACCGTCCTCCTACGGATAACGATCAGCCTATTGACCACCCGTACTGGGTACACTATGGTGTTCACAAGATGACGAGCATGTTAAGATCTCTGAAGATTGAGGAGAGTGGTGACAAGGTTGTCGTGAAGACGACAACGTTTCTCTCGCCTCCTGTCCTGGACTGGGGCTTTGATGTCGAGACAACTTACACGATCGTCCCTTCAGGAAGCCTCACAGTTGAGCTTGAGATGAGTCCTAACGGAAAGAAGCCAACTCACATCCCTCGCATCGGTCTTGATCTTCGTCTGCCAAAGTCGCTGTGCAATGTCAAGTACAAGGGTCTCGGACCTGGCGAGTCATACCCGGACAAGAAGAGCTCTCAGCGCCTCGGTGTGTACAGCGCAACCGTGCGAGAGCTTCACCAGCACTACGAAGTCCCACAAGAAGGTGCCAACCGCATGGAAGCTCGCTACATCGAAGTCACAGACGACCATGTCGCAGGTCTCCGTGCTACACCCTCATCCGCCGAGTCGTGGAGCGGTGCAGTTCGTCGCAACTTCAGCTGGCAGGCTAGTCACTACACTTCAGGGATGGTGCGGGACGCCAAACATCCGTGCGACTTGGAGGAAGAGGATGCCACGCTTTTGAGGCTCGATGCGAATGTCATGGGTGTTGGAAGCGCGGCTTGTGGACCGGGTGTTCGGGATGATCTGCTGGTGAAGACGGAGGATGTCAAGTTCGGATTTGTTCTGGAAGCACAGTGAAGTAGCTTCAGCGCCATTTGACTTTCATGTGAATCAAGCTTTATGCATGTACAAGCAACACGACTTGAATCTCAATAGTGAGCGTAGGCATGTGATGCTACGAATTACAGTGGACGTTAGCCATATTCACAGAGTTCGAGTCGATGATACAATGCAAACTCTTGTCATAGAATATAGGCAACACGACAAACGCAACGTAAGGAATGATCTGGTTTGTGATTGTAAGGAGTGGTATGTCTATGTCTTCCATGAACGGACAAAACTATTAGTGGCCCTCATAGGGGACCGCCAAATCCAAACAGTGTTGTCCACGAGGCAGCACGCCACCATCGGGTTGGCTGGCACCTTAAACCAGGGACCTCCATTCCCGCGGGACCCTGACTACTTGAGCCCCCACTGAGCTCCGAACCCCAGGCTCCACCCCGCTATCTTCGCCGCATGTTGTCCTCTGAGAACTGTGCTCTACCCCGACACGGCTACCCAAACGCCGCGTCCGAAGCCCTCCTCCGACTTTTCGAGCTCCAGCATCTCGCATCACGCAATACCTACATCGTCAACGGACCCGTCCTTGACCCTACAGGCCACGTCCTGACCTCGATCTGACTACTGTACTATCAAAGGGTTTTCCTCTCGGATCAATTTCGCCATGGCTGAAGCGGCTGTCCTTCGTCGCAACCCGGGCGATCCCGTGGAGCAGCAAGGAGGAGGCGTAAGTTGTACTTGTCGAATCGTTCCGCAACCTCTGCTGACTTCGTATGATGCAGGGCTTTCCAATCTGGAAGCTTGCACTTGGTGGCGCCGTTTACTTTGGCATCAACATGGGTTTGAGCTTCTGGAATGCCAAGGACCAGACCGGCATCACCATCACGAACCCGAAGGACGGTCGAACGGCCCACGTCGCGCAGAACCTCGACGGCATCCCGCCCTTCCAGCTGCGACCGAACAAGCTTGACGAAGGCGCCAAGATCCGAGCTTTCCCCAAGAAGATCGCGCCCATCTGGCCTCAGGATAGCTACGTCGATGTCGTGGTCACGCTCTCGCCGTCCTTCAACCCTACTCCGTTGTCAGAGGTTCCCGAGGAGTACCTCGTGCTGGATGAGAAGAGCTTCCATATGAATGACTACAAGGACAAGCGACACATAGAGACCAAGTTCACCCTGCCTAAGGCCTGCCAGAACAACGGCACCCTCTGGGGACACTTCTACATCGGTCTCAGTGGGAGCAAGCTCGACCCCAAGGCACCTGGTTTCGATTCTGCAAAGGCTTATCACTTCGCATACCCTTTGACACAGTACCTGCCGAAGAAGAAGGTTGCTAAGACGCGTAACCTTCTTGACGACATGCCACAGCACGAGGAACCTACCGCGGAAGAACTTGCAACTGGCCCAGTCATTGGCAACTTTTACCACCCCAATGCCACTTTCTCCTTCGTTCCTGGCCTAGGTGTTCCGGAGTTTGCTTCTCTTCCGCCTGCCACGAAGCAGTTCCTCCGCCTGGAGTCTACTGGCGCTCGTGATCAAACTGGTCAGAACGGCTGGTATTGTATGTTTCCCCCTTTGTGTAATTTGTGCCTCGCATCTCAGCTGACCCGATCTATCAGACCCTCTGCTTTTCGTGAACTCCTTCTGGCAATTGACCAACCACATGACGATCCTGAATGACACAGTCACTGAGCTTCCTCTATACATCGACCTCCAGAACATGTGGGCTCTTCAGTTCCAGACCATGGCTACGATCGAGATGAATTCCAAGGACAACCTGCGCCAGGCTGCGTGGGGTACACAGATTGCCGGCGGCGGTGACGGCACTGAAATTGAGATGATCAAGGAGATTCTCATTGACAACAACCCCATCCTGCTCGGCATCACTGCTTTTGCATCCATCGCGCACATGATTCTCGAAACACTCGCTTTCGGTTCGGACATTGCTCATTACCGCAAGAAGAAGGACAACGTCGGTATCTCAGTCCGGTCAATTCTCGCCAATGTCTTCATGCAGGCTGTCATCTTCCTGTATCTGTTGGACAACTCGCAGAACACCAGCTGGATGATTCTCGGTTCTCAAGTGGTGGGCATCTTCATCGAACTGTGGAAGATCACCACTATCGTGAACATCCGCATCCGTCCTTCGGATCCCGGATCTCTGCTGCCGTACAGCATCGTCATGGAGGACAAGTACAAGCTCAGCGAGACCGAGGAGAAGACCAAGGAGTACGATGAAATCGCCTTCAAGTACATGTATATGCTTGCGGTACCACTCCTCATCGCCTACGGCGTCTACTCTCTCATCTACGACACTCACAAGTCGTGGTACTCCTTCGTCATCACCACACTTGTCGGTTCCGTGTACACTTATGGATTCCTCATGATGATTCCTTCTCTGTACATCAACTACCGTCTCAAGAGCGTTGCGCACATGCCCGCCAAGGCTATGATGTACAAGTTCCTCAACACTTTCATTGACGATCTGTTTGCATTCACGATCAAGATGCCCATACTGCACCGTTTGGCTACCTTCCGCGATGATGTCATCTTCTTCATCTACATTTATCAGCGCTGGGCATACAGGATCGACTACACTCGTGTCAACGAGTTTGGCCAGGGCGGTGATGATGAGGAAGAGATCAAGGATGAGGTCAAGGCTGAGATTGAGGCTAAGGAGGTGACGGCAGAGGCTGTAAAGGAAGTTGAGGAGAAGGTCAAGGCCACCGGCGCGGACAAGGGCAAGGCTACGAAGAGGAAGTAAAGGAGCGATTACGGTCGACAACATTGGATTTGTGTCCAATCGTGGCCTGAGCCATGGGTTGTGCAGCTGTGTCTAACTAGGCAACGGTTACGTCAGTATGTACATATAGAGATGTTTGAGTACGATAGAGAATGTGAAAAATGGACAGAAATAACCGTGAACCCCATGTGGCAGGCAAGGCTCCTTGCGTGTTTGAGATCGATTCTTGCCAAATGTCGAAACCGTTCAGGTGTCTGAGAGACTTCGACAGGCTAAATGTGGACAGCCCAGGCTGGATGACATGGATGGCTGGATGACATGGAGGATGGACGAGCGGATGCGATGGACATATCGGACCCCTCGGATAGGATGCCGATTTGACGCCCCGGCAGCTGCTCAGCCACGTTGCGCAGCCCTAGAACCTGTACCTGGAGCTAGCTCAAGGTTCGTGACGGTGAATTATTGAAGCTAAAATGATGAATCTGAGAACGGGTTCGAGAAAAAAAAAAGTCAATTGCTGAGTTTATTTTGTGTCGAGTCAGATCGTGCCAAGTTGCTGTTTGAAGGAGGTGGGTTGCCTCCGACTGTAAACGTCTCCATGTTTTGGATGACCTCCGTGCTCCTTCGGAGGTTTCTCGCAAGGTCATCTACATTCTTTTCTAAATGAAGAAATGGAAGCATAAATTCGCAATAATTACTCACCGCATCTTGTTCAGTTGAAAGGCAAGATATGAACCAAAATATGCTAGTGTGGACGCGTACTAAGTGCACAGCCTCCCCAGATCCCTGAAGACATTCGTCGTCATCCCTTCAACTCTGTACCACCCGCCACCTTGCTGGGAGGGTCTTAGTCTACCCCACGGCCCGCGACACCAAGATCCACCGCAAGGGCATTCAAACAGCTCAAGGCTACGTACGTTGAAGTGTCTTGGAACGCGCTGTCCACAGCTACTGGTGGCAGTAGCTAGGGCCAGGAACTTTGTTTGGAGGGGACAATGCGACGATACGCTAGCCTAAAGGTTCTTTAGCTGGATAACTGGATTGCAACGTCGTTCGAAAGTTAAGCTCCATCATCCTGTCTCTCTTTGTTGGTGGCCTCCTCACGCCGCGCCGGTACTACTGCTGCTTACGGACCGAACCACTTTGTCTCGGCATGACAACTTTTGCTTTGACTGCCGCGACGACTTCTTGCTTCTGATTGATCATCCATATTTCGACATCTTCTGCACTTCTGTTTACTCGACCCAATCACCAACCCCACGTGCCGCCACCCTCTCGAGCTTATCGCAACTCTATTCATGACTTTCACCCCTCGAGCTTTGCACCGGTGACGTTGTTATCAATTCACGGCCAAACCGGACCATCACCGACACCATTCGTCTCCTAACGACACGCGCCACCACCATTCTCCCTCCTCCAATCACCATCATCACACCCGCTGTCAGTCCTTCACCGCAACCGCTGACTGGCGACACCAAACAACCCACCAAAGGGCGCCTCGAGGGCGGTGGCTGCTCCAGCCCAGTCATGAGCGCCGCCGACTCGGTCGGATCCCTCCTCGCTGATATCGCCAATCTCCTCGCCGCTGCGATTCGCATCCTCACAGTCTCCGACAAGCGGCATTGGGGAGCCGACGAGTATGAACACAAGAAGGCCCTCGATGCGGTCCTCGATGAGGCTAGGAAAGACTTCCAGGAGTTGTCGCCGTTGCTCAATGGCCAGCAGATCTACGAGCTCGACCGGAGGCGTGAGTCTACTCTTTTCATTCCTGTTTTGAATGGCACTTCGGCTGGTTGTCAGCAGTACCTAGAGGGCCGAGCTAACCATTGTTTGTCGCGACAGATCAATCCCTCGAAGAGCTGAGATCAATGCGCCGCAAGTTCGGCATCCACGTCGAAAACCTTCGCGACTGGACAAAAGCCGGCGGCCCGATCGACCCCGTCTGGACGCGGTATCTCCACGTCCTCCAGAAAGACCTCCACCGAACTCAATGTCGCGCCGCCAGTCGCATCTTCAACTCTGGCCAAGAATACTCCACCCGCTGTCTCGGCGCTTACATCGTACAACGGACGCAACGCTCGAGATCAAGAAGCATCCTCAGCACTGCCAGCCGCGACTCGAATGCTACCAAATCAGGCGATATAGAGAGCGTGTCCGAGGTAGTGGACGAGACGGAGAGTACGAGGGCGTATCTGGCGCAATTGTTGGCATGCAAACGCGTGGGTAGCTTTCAGCGGTTCGGAGAGCAGGATATTGCGTTTGTCTGCGACTTCTGTGATGGCCATATTGTCTGGGAGGATCTGGACAGGATGCCGAACTCAAGAACGGAGCAGGATGTAGAGACACCGGCAGAAACGACAACGAGGGACAGCCAAGCTGGACCGAAACCTCCGCAGTGGCAGGCGACTGGACAGAAGCGATCGACAAGTGAGGAGAAGCAAGTCGTGTTCGCGCCAATCGCGGTCGCAAATCACTGCGCGCCACCACTCAATGAGTGGCAAGCGATACTTTTGTGCCCGTATTGCGAGGTCGATGCACAACAGCCACAGGACCAAGACGACGACGAAGACCCATGGAAGCCTGAGAAGGAGTTCGACGATCTAGAGGGACTGCAAGAACACTTGGAATGGCAGCATGGCGTTGCAACAGGAAGCAACACGAGCAGCGGTGGTGGGAGTTGCTCGGTCATGTGAAGGAGTGCGGGTGAGGACATATACCATTGCATTTTCTGGGTTATTATGAGACGACGAGCACATCGAAGGAGAGTTAGCAAGGATACCACGGAGTGTAGGAGGGGCATTCAACGACCGATATGATAGAAGAGGAGCTGCATTGTACATTGAGAGAAAGTCAGCGCAAACGATACCATGCAGGAGCTACAATCCAGCAAATGATGACAGTTCAAATCATACTTGTACATGAACTTTCATTATGAGGAGATTCCGCTAACGGTGCTGTGTGACCTGGAGCTTGCTCTTGCTATCTAAACCATCCGGAGACTACAAATGTGATGAGCCAGGAGCTTAGAAGAAGCGCCACCACAAGAAGAAGAGAATGATGAAGCCCATCGCGGCGAATGGTCCGTACTGCTTGAGCATCAGCTCCCAGTTGATGCGCACCGCCGCCCTCCTGTACTTCTTGCTGTCGTCCCTCAACCGACTGCTGATCTCGCCCATCTTCTCCAAGTTATCTCCTCTGTACAGTAGGTCCTCGATGTTCTTCGTCATAACCTTTGTGACATCTCTCAGCTCATCGTTCAGCTTGTCCAGGTTCTGTGTAGCTCTTGAATCGGCGTAGGTAGCCTTCGTCTTGCTGATGAAGTTGTCGAACTCCATGAATGCGTAGGGACGCTGGGTGGGGGAGTGGATCTGCTGGGCAGGGTATGTGGTCGTGAATTCTCGTGCGAGATCGGAGAGGTAGGTAAATGCGAGCTTGCGGGGGTAGGAGGCGTCGCAGATGCAGAGGAAGACGACGTCGGAGTCGATGAGGTAGTGGAGAGCATAGGCGCCGGCGTCGATGCTGGCTTGAGGCTCCGATGAGCGGGTGAGTTTGCGAAGAACCTGGCGGACTTGAGTCTTGACTTCAGAGAGGGCAGCTTCGGATTGCTCGTCGTCAACGGATGCGCAGAGCATTAGACCTGTACGAACGTAATTAGGTCAGTAACCACTTTGGCGAAAGGTTTTCGAGGAGCCGGAGTGCGTGACGTACCATCGAGCCGCGATATTTGTGTTGAGCGAACCATGATGACTGTGGGTGCTGATCTGTTGTTGTGAAAGAGCAGAAGTGGAAGAGGAGCAGCGTCGTGGGTTCTTGAGGGAACAGAGCGACGCCTTGTTTGCTCAACGTGTCCCTATCTTGGTATGGAGGGTGGTGTCGGCTGCCTTGACGACACTGCGGTCAGGCGCAAGCACGTGAGCTATTCTCGTGTCGGTGAGTCAAAGACCGCAGTAGTCGGTGTATTCCGTCCTAGTTGAGAGATCGCTGAGTTATCGGGGCGGCGAAGCTTCGTGTGAAAGAGTCGGTCGTGAAGCAATGGTGTTGATGGTGGTTGGCAGGTTGGAAACTGGTTGCGCTGGAGTCCAGGGGGTCCCACTCTCTGCAAGGGCCACTACAGCTCTCTGTATCGCCTCTGGCAAACACAAAGCGAAGAGCATTCAGTTCCAATTCCAAGATAGCATCAATCAGATTGATGAGATGGTCACAGTTTATGGGAGACTCGTGGCTCTTTTAGCCGTCTATGCTTTATTTCATCGCCGCGAATAACGTCATTCATATCTCATCCTCTTCGTCATCAAAGTCATCCTCCCTGCCCATGTCGTACAGAATCCGCCCTCCTTCTCCAGCCCCAATATCTGTTTGCGCATCAAAATACGGCAACACAATCCCCTCCCTGTCTTTTCGCTGTTTGTCCGTCAAGCCAAGGTTGAAAGTACTCTCCGGCTCAGCCTCCTCCTCGCCCGCTTCATTGACCTCCGCAGGCGCGATGAACATCTCGTGATCGGAGAGCAGCATCGTTTTGCCGATTTCTGCACGTATTTGGCCGCTTTGCTGTGCTGTTTTTGCTGACGGGGTGAAGATGAATCGTTCTGCGACTGTCCTGCCGCTTCGACGTCGGAGTTCCATGGCGATGACTACGCCTTTCTGGTTTGCGTCGGTCTTGATTCTTGGTCGTAATCCGATAATGACGCCCTCGCGCTCCTCTTTCAGCCCCCATTCTGGCTCCTCCACACTTCTGTTTCGCGCTTTCTGCCGCTCGATCTCTTGATTGAGACTTGTGAGGCGAAGGATGGCGGTAGCCAGGTGGCATAAGATGGTGAAAGGATGTGGCTCGTACTCGTTCGAATTCTTCGAAAGGATCACAGGTACATCCGTGTGATAGACTGCCACGATCGAGACCACTGGTGTCAGGATACTCGACAAAAACATGGCTAATGATTCTGGAGCTGAGGTTGCGAGGGCGTTGAGCGAGTCAACAATGAGGACAGCTCCTGCGGGAGCATTAGTTTTTGCAATAGCTTGCGTCATAATCTCATGGATGTACTCACGTTGTGATGGCTTGCCTCGAGCAGCCGCTGGATCAACAGCCGGATAATGGGACAATAACTCTTTCCTCACAGCCTGGAGATCCCTTCCGGCCGCTCTGATGAAGACGTCCACATCACGAGGCTTGCTTAGGGTTGAAAATGAGAGGAAGATGACCTTGCTCTTTGAGATCTGATGAGGGCACTGTTAGCGCCACAGCTCTCAAATTCTCCAGGGATGGCCGCTAGACTTACTTGTGCTCGTGTTGTGAATTCCGAGATGAGGGAATGCGCTGATTGCTCGAGGTTGTCGAGCACAAGTGTGAGAGGACTTGCGCCATCGCGTAGATTGAGAAGCTTTTGGAGGAGTAACAAGCTGTGAGAGCGCGCATGCGTTGCGCTTGTTGGCGCCATATTCTCTAGTTCTCTCTGGTCCTGTAGGAAATGTGTGCAATCCTTGGTGTTTACGGTCTCTCGTCTCCAGGTCTTCAAGTCGGTTTCGTGGTGCGTTATGCTTAGTTGGGAGTGTGAATGACCATCGTTGAGTCAAAGTTGTTTTCGTTGTGGAGCACATTTCTGAACATCATCAACAGTGTCAACCATGCCGATAACTAGGGTCCCAACACAATGTTGCTCCGCAGCCATGCACTTGTTCCTCAAATTTATCAATCCAAGATTTTCGAACCTAGTGCTCTGCCACAGCTCTTTGAAGTTCTTTTGTTGGTCATTTTATAAATGCGCGATAGAGACATCAACCCATGTTCAGGGTAGTGACGTTTGGTCACCGAACAAGGTAGGGAGCGGAAATGCAACCACTTGCTCATATGATTCATTTTGTTAAGCAAGTCTTTTGCCAGATCATTGCTAGTTATCCCATGGCAGCGCCAGGGCCGCTCGATCCAAGGCTTTGACGATATGCACACCTGCCTGAAGCAACCTCTGCCATACTCAACCACTACGCACACTAGGCGACGCTTCTCCCATAGTGACGTCCTCATCTGCGGTACTCGGTTGATTTGCATCATTCTCCGTCTGACCATTCAACCCAATCCCTTGGCCATGCTCTTGTGACTCCAGCCCTGTTTGCCCTCGCCTGTGAGCATCTCGTCGTGGTCTGAAACTTTCTGGCAAATCAACTTCCCAATCCTCGTAGAACTTCTGAAGCAGGAAGTCATCGTAGTCACCCAGTTTTCTCTTTTGATGAGCATTGTATGCACTGACGAGCCAGTCATGTTCATGGCGCCCTTGCTTAATGTTCTCCGTGTAGCTCGCGCAGTCGCCGCGAAACGTGTCGTCATTCATCATTGCTGCGATGTCTGGACGAGCGTTTTCGGTTCCAGCATCGAGGACCATGTGTTGAGAAGGAAAGAGAGCTAAAATCTCTGCCTGAGTATTGGCATCCAAGACGTCCCAGGCCATCGGGTTGGTTACTATGCTCTTGTGGAGATGTTAGCCTGCATCCTGGCGAAGTAACAAGCTTTGAGAACCTACCCTCAGATCGGCCTTGGCGAGTGGTGACTTTGGATCTGTGAGAAGTCTCTCAGCCGTCCATACCGACTTTCTGGTCGGCTTTTTCTCAGGCTGTTTCAGAACGATTTTCTTCGGTTGAGTTGCTGCTCTCCGTGAGCGTCGGATGTTGGGCGCCGTATCTGATGTTGCAGAAATATCGTCCACTCCAATCTCTGCAGTACTTGAGTCTCCATCTTCCTTAGAAGAACTCTGCGTCACCGGATCCCCTGCAAGCTCATCCTCGTCGTCCAAATCATCAGGTCGAGGTTGTAGCGATGGCCTCTCAGGATTCTCGACCTTCGTGGGCTCCTCAAGTTCCGGTAGCCCACTTTGGTCGCCTTGCAAAGTGTTCGGGCCAGCCTCTATAGCGCGAATTTGATCTAGAAAGGAGCTTGGGGAGATAATTACGCTCTCAGGGGATGATAGAGGTGATGAGGTGGGAGGTGGTTTCACTGGCGTAGTCAAACCATCCCCGGAAGATGCAGCCATCACGGCGAAACTCGTCTCGCAGCAGCGGGCATACGATCGCCGATATCGCTGGGTGCCTGCGCACAGCGCAAGTGTGGACGAAGAGAAGATACAGTCGAAGCGATAACACGCTACTCGCTGGAGCTGTTGCCCTGCATTTGGGGTGTGATAGCGCGACGTGGGTCGTGGTCGAGGTAGAGAAGCTCAAGGCTCCTCTGGGTGCATTATTCCGTCACACCCACACTGTGCGGAAATGCGGTTTGCTTGATCCCAAGACGGCAAGCCGGGGAACGATGTCGGCAGATCAACTCCAAGCATTAGATAGTGTGAGCCTCAGCCGCCAACAGATACGACAACGAGGTTTGGCCAAGGCACGTCAGCGAAAGAGAGCCGAGGTGTGGTGGATTGAATTGGGGATAGGTGCCTTAGTGGGCGCAAGTTCGTGTGCGCCCCTCCACGCGGGGAAGCCACAGGCAGCCACCCCCGTCATCTTCTCAACGTCACTGATGCCTCAGTGAATTGTTTTCCCAGCCGCGATGAATCCAACTTGATAATTAGCAACAGCAAATTAGGAAGTCTCTCACTGAGATGGCCGTTCTTCCAGCCGATTATTTTGCCAATATTCTAAGTTCTAGGACCTCGAACCATGTCACAGTCCACAGCGCCCTCTATGACACCCCACGCCCGCTTCTCCAGCTCGTCCATTATTAGCGTCAGCAGATCACGAACTTAGTCCGAGTCAAACCACGTCTAAGTATGCATACCTTCTGAGTAGCTTGCCCTGGACCTGTTGCTCCTCAGCTTTGCCCGCCACGTCGTCACCAACGTATCCTCCCTGATGGAGTGCAACTAGTCTCACACTCCTCGATTCGGGGCCCTTTGCGCAAGCTGCGCTCCTTTGCGGAGTTGAGATGTGATCAGCGGCCTGCCGATTCAGGACCGATAGGCACAACTCACTAGCATAGCTTGGTCATGACAAACACGGGGTATGACCGTGGGGAAACTGGGGGAGTATATGATGCCACTCCGACCCGGCATTGGTTGTAGCTCATCGTATCGTTCTCCAACCCAGGAACGTCTTTGCACCATATACTGTTGACTGTACTGATCCCAATCATGGCCACAACGACTCACGATGCTTCAGAGAAGCCCAGTGTGGCCGAACTGGAGGCTGGAGGGAGGCGAGACGGCATTCTTCAGGACGCTCCGATCCAGTCAGGCCATGATGTTGCTGTTAAGGCCAGCGCTTTACCCCAATTTGCTCATTTAGACGAGAAGAAGATTCTCAGAAAGGTAAGTCAGCTGCTATGGTTGACAGAACGCATGAATACTAAAACTGGGCAGATGGACATCCGTCTCATCCCGATGCTGGCTCTCCTATACCTTCTATCATTCCTTGATCGTAAGCGACCAACGCAGCTCCATTTCAATACTTGCCACTAATTAGATTAGGTGGAAACATTGGAAATGCGAAGATCGAAGGACTGCAGGAAGATCTCAACATGACTCCCGACCAATACAACTGGTGCTTGACAGTCTTCTTCTTCACATACGCGGTTTTCGAGGTGCCTAGCAACCTGCTTCTCAAGAAGCTTCGACCAAGCCGCTGGCTACCGTCCATCATGGTTGCATGGTCAGTCTCTCGGGGTTAGCTTGTCATTATAATCTTTCAGTGGATCTAACATTAAGACCAGGGGCATCGTCATGACCCTTATGGGTGTTGTCCAGAACTACCACGGTCTTCTCATCGCCCGCATCTTCCTGGGAGTTACGGAAGCAGGTCTATTTCCCGGAGTCGCTGTGAGTGGCTCTTTCACCACATCAATATCTGCAGCACGCTAATGTCTTGCACAGTACTATCTGACGATGTGGTATTGTCGTCACGAAATCCAGCTTCGGACCGCTTTGTTCTTCTCCGCTGCATCTATTGCCGGAGCCTTCAGTGGCCTTCTAGCATTCGCAATTGCCAAGATGGACGGTGTCGGCGGCTATGAAGGTAATGATCTTGAGAATCGCCACCACGGGGTTTGAAAGCTGACGCGCACATAGGCTGGAGGTGGATCTTCATCCTCGAGGGGCTTGTTACTGTGCTCGTCGCCATTTTCGCCTACTGGGCACTCTATGACTTCCCAGAGACAGCGAGCTTCTTGAACGAGGAAGAAAGAGAATTTGTCGTCTACCGCCTCAAATACCAAGGGCAAATCGCCAGCAAGGATGGGAAGCAGCAAGCCGCACAGGCTGAGGAGTTTGACTGGAAATACGTCAAGCAAGCCTTTACCGACTGGCAGCTGCTTGGACATATGTTCGTATACTGGGGAGTAAGTACATTTTGATCACCAACCGCATCGACACGAGTCTAACGGTACTTGTGTAGGTCGTTTGTCCCTTGTACGGAATCTCCTTGTTCTTGCCTACCATCATTCGCGACCTGGGTTACAGCCGCAGCACCGCCCAGCTCATGACGGTGCCGATTTACATTACAGCGGCTATCTGCGCCGTTGTTGCCGCATTCTTCTCGGATCGCGTTGGTAAACGGAGTCCTTTCGTGATCGGGTTCATGAGTCTTATGCTTGTGGGCTTCATAATGTGAGTTCAATGGTGTCTCTCGAGGTCACAATTACTGACAGGATGACAGGTGCATTTCGTCCACAAATTCCAAGGTCATTTATGCCGGCGTCTTCATTGCTGCATGCGGTATATACCCGGCTTTCCCTGGTGTCATTACTTGGCTGTCGAACAATCTCTCCGGTAGCTACAAGCGCAGCGCAGGCATGGCAATCCACATTGGCGTGGGCAATCTGGGTGGTGTAAGTAGTACCAGGGGGAAGATCTTCATCTGACGAGGCATGGCTGACAACAACAGGCAATGGCGTCGAACTTCTACCGGGAAAAAGACAAGCCTCGCTACTACCTCGGACACGGACTGGAGATTGGTTTCATTACTGTTGGCATCGCCGCCGCTGTCATTCTGATCTTCAGTTACCGCATGGTCAACAATAAGCGTGACAAGCGGATGAGAGATGGCGCGGCGACTCAATCATCACCTGAAGAGCTCTCTGCACAGGGTGACCGAGCTGTTACATGGCGTTACATGTTCTAATTGGGTCAGAGTGACCGGCTGCAAATCGCAAGGCACACAGGGGATCGATAGTACACAACGATATATGTATATCATTCGATTAGCAAGGGACTGCGGAGATTTGGCATAGAGGATTAATATTATGATGCATCTGTTGTGACCTGGTCCTGTTGCCTGCACAATCGCACATCCTACCTCTTTCTGCAACCAAACCGTAGTCTATTCTGTTTCAATGCCGCGCAGACTCGCCTTGTTCCGCTATCTTCGTCACCGCGGCCCAGTACTTCTCAGGGTCGGCGACCAGATGTCCACAATGTCCCGTGTTTTCAAACACCTCTATGGCAGATCGATAGCCTTTCTCGTCCGAGTCGCTCACATGTTCGGCTATATCGTACCACGCAATGAGGGTATCTGACTTTGAATAAAAGTATAGCTTCGGAACGTGCAAGCCTACCAGATCTGGATCATTGAAGCCCAGCCTGGCGAGCTCAACAACGTTGCCTCTCGCACCAGCCAGGTATGGAACCAGGGTATGAGTGATGTATACACCGGTATGGGCCGCTGCTTCGATTAGGAGACGAAGTGGCGAGTAGTATGACATATTATGTGCGTTGGATGCGACTCGGAATGCGTTGACCGTGGACAAGTAGCCGCCAGAACCAGGACAGGAGTCGAATACTATGCCTGTAAGCACAGACCTAAGGATGTTCAGTTCAGAAAGATAGCTAAGCAGGAGCCACGCCGTGCCAAGTCCAGCATTTGAGAAAGCTTGCACCATCAAGGAAGGCTGCTCTCCTGGCTCGGGTGTATCGACATTGACAGCTCTTCGGATCATGTCGACGACCGGCTCAAGACGACGACGATGCCAATCCATATTCCATGGTGTAAGAGCGTCGACAATAGTGGAATGAACGATTAGGATGGTGGAAGATGGTCGGATGGAGGCGTAGCCTTGGGCATATTTGGTAACGTGGCGGAGAGATGCCTCGAGCCAGCCGCATAGAACAACGAAGTGAGGAGGCTGGCGGTCGGATGGGACAGTTGGTGGACGAAGCCAGACAGAGGAAGATAGTTTGATAAGGTCTTTGTTTTGATCAGGAGGTATTAAAGGTGAAGACTCCATCATGGCGTGTTGTGTGAAGTCCAGTAGCAGAAAAAGGAGTGCAAAGAGCACAGGACAACAGGCTAGCCCATGCTATGGGTTATAATGTGAGAGCACAGCAGGAGTGGCGGTCAGATGAAGCCATGGCGTTCCAATGAATGAGACCAAAGTTTGTTTCGTATACGTGATCTGTAATAATGTGAGCTATCTTGACGTTGGGGCACCCAACCGGCCAAGTACAACGTATGCAGACCAGGGCCAGGATGACGTCCACAATCAGGAACTATCTCGGGCCAAGTATGCACAACGAGAACAAGCGCCGCATTTGACATGTACGTCTGATTTGACACCAGATGCAATGCAGAGTTCTTCGGTACGCAGCCCGAGTCTCAGAGATGTGCCATGCCAAATCCTGTCCCTTTTAGCTGAGTTCGGGCTGACAGGGCTGCGTCGCATGAATGATGGTAGCCAGGACCATCCATGCAAGAATAGCGTTCCCCCCAGCAAAGATCCTTCTAGGCAGCGAGAATTACCGCTTGAGGCAATTCGTAAGTTGACGACCCCTGGTCTGACGTGCCGCTTTGTGCCACTTTTGTGCATCAAGGAACCTTCGAAATGAACCGAAGACGCTTCTGCACTCAACTTACACGAAACTCTGTTTTTGGACATTTTGACTAACAAGGATGCTGTTCAGAGGCAGACGACGCCCGTTGTTCTTCGGAATAAGGCTGATGGTCTCACCAAGGAACACAGAAAGGCGCGACACCTTTGATTATGTTAGACTCTGTCATTCTGCCATGGCTATGATTCGTCCCCGTTCCGCGTGTTGCTGGAGACGATTGATCTGTCTGCGTATGCAAGGATGCAGGTAATACGGCGGCACTGTCAATGTGATATGATGAGTGCCGAGGATTCGTCTGACACCCTCATCGACATAAATGTTAGATGCTTGGTGCTTGGTAATGGATGAGTGAATGATTGGTAGCTCAACTTACACAGTGGGAGGTGTCCAGGTTTATAACTTTGCAGGTGCGCCGACCGCACAGCAACCGAAGATCAGACGGTCTGCCTTCACCTACAGTCAAAGATTTAGTCATATTCGCAAGTTTTATGCAGCATCTGGTCAACAGGCGCCACAGGCTAAACCCGTCTACAGAGGCTGGGGCAATACGGCTCAAGCGAGTGCACCCACGAATCGGAGCAGTGATCATTCAACGGAGGTATATATGCCCGATACATGGACCTCAATTTGTCCGCAGAGTCAGATCTCTCGAGTCGCGAATATATATAACTTTCTTCTCCTCAAAGCTGCAAGTCGCGCTCCAATCATGGATGCTGGCAAGGTACGGAAGTTCGCCGTCCGTTGGGGATTGACCGATCTTGTACAGGAATGAGAGTCGATCTGAACGACCCCGTCGTTGCAGGTCCGGGGTTATATGAAAATCTGGAGAAGTCAATGAGTGGTGGTTGTTTGTATAAGTACCGCAGCTAGCTGGGACATGTTGGAGAAGTCGGAGAATTCTGGGGAAGATTGCAGTGCTCAGCAATACATCGTTCTAGTACCGTAGCGTCTTCATCATGCCGCTCAAAACCTTTTCCATTTTGACCGTTGGCTCTCAGCTCGTCGCTGCACTTGTCAGCCCCGATGGAACTGGACGCCTCCCGGCGATGGGTTGGAACTCATGGAACGAGTATGCCTGCGACATCAACGACGAAGTGTTTGTCACCATTGCCGACCTGATGGTCGATCTGGGACTTAAGGATGCCGGCTACGAATACGTCAATATCGACGACTGCTGGAGTGACAAAGTTAACAAGCGCGACAACGACACTGGCCGAATTCTGGTAGATAAGGCCAAGTTTCCTCAGGGCATCAGTCACGTTGCCGACGAGGTTCATGCGAGGGGCCTGAAGCTGGGTATCTATGGTGATGCAGGTGAGTCCAAGATATGTTCAAGGTTGATTTAAAAAAAACTAATGATCTCTAGGCACTGCGACTTGCGGAGGCTATCCCGGTTCTCTTGGATACGAAGACATTGACGCTGAGACCTGGGCTGAATGGGGCATTGACTGTAAGTACAATTACACGATCACCAGGTTAGATTGATTCATCAACTGATGGAGTATTGCTTAGACCTGAAGTACGACAATTGCAACGTCCCAGAGGAATGGGTCGATGTTCCTTACATGTATCCAGACAATGGCGGATTGATCGAGGGCGACGTGCCTCCAGGCTACGACTGGTCAACCTCCAACAGCACCAAGCGCTACAATCAAATGCGCGATGCCCTTCTCGCCCAAGACCGCACGATTGAGTACTCACTCTGCATCTGGGGCCACGCCAACGTCGTCGAATGGGGCAACGACACGGGCCACAGCTGGCGCATGTTCAGCGACATCTGGCCCGAATGGACTGGAGCACACGAATACAGCCAATCGCTCATGCCGATTCTCAACCAGGCTGCTTTCTACTGGGAGGTTTCTGACTTTTGGGGACATAACGACTGGGACATGTTGGAGGTTGGCAATGGCAATCTCACGATTGAGGAGAATCGCAGTCATTTTGCGTTGTGGGCGGCATTGAAGAGTCCTCTGATCATCGGCACCAAGCTCGACACCATCTCGGACGAGATCCTGGCTATTCTCAAGAATGAGGAGTTGATCGCCTTCAACCAGGATCCGGTCTACGGTAGAGGTGTGATGCCCTACCTGTGGGATGGTGTCAGCAACGACACGCACCCAGCCAACTACTGGGCGGGCAACTCGGTCAAGGGCATGCATGCCTTTGTGCTAAACACTTTGGACGAGGAGACGGATATGGAAGTTGAATTTGCGAAGATTCCGGGACTCAGGTGCAAGAAGGGCCAGTCGTTCCTTGTCCATGACATGTGGACAGGCGAGGATGTTGGTGTCTTCGAGGAGTCTGTGACCTTGACAGTGAAGAGGCACGACACTGCGGCTATCCGGATTACCGAGGTGGATGGAGAGCACCCGAATCGCAAATGGATGCTCAAGACTTAAAAGATGGAAGTTGTACTTCAACTTCTTCTGGACATTGCAGCCTTCAAAGGCTCAAGTCTGAGTATTGGACTACCAAGGTGGAAAAGTCACTCTTTGCGCCTTTCAAAGCCTGATTCAAGCTTTTATACAGATACAATAACATGAGAAATGAATGGGAACATGGACGTCAAAGTACATTTGCAGACGTACCGTAGAAGTGCGCCGAGACACACTGGAGCGCTCGTTGTCGCCTGCGCCCTGGTTCAGCTCATCTTTCTTAGAAACAAAAGGAGAAGGTAGGATAAAAATGCCATGATCATGTCGGATGGCTTCATTGGTTACATAACAGTGGAAGCGACCAGCTCCCAGTCATTGGCACTGGGAATATATTGCTGAGCTCGGTTGGTACCTTGTGTGTAAAGCAGCGCATTCGACGCTCGCCATCGGGTACGTGAGTGACACATGTAGAGGGTAGCCAAGGCTTCAGAAAATGCAACTCTATACCAGTGGTGGTAGCCTCAATCGCCGGAAGATGTTGAAAAGTATCGCCTTTAGCCGGTGCTGCAGAACGACGTGACTTATGGGTCTTAATGGCACTCTATGATCTGCAGCTGCCGAAGCCGGGCGTTGGTTCCCCATTGACGCTCAACCCCGCGAGCAGGTGCCGTCTAAACCAAACTTTCCACTTCCACGATTACTTGCTCAATTACTTTGTCTGAATCTTTGCTTTCGCAGATTTCCCAGATTTTTGATATCGTATTGAAGCCAATCGCAGTCATGCGTTTGTGTCTCGGCAATGGCGACGTCCATCCCTTCTCAAAGGTCCAACTAACAGACCGAGCTTCTATGCAAGAACTCCTCCGAACAATCCTAGATCCCCTGGAACCTTTCTTCTCACCAAAAAAGGCTCGCGTTAATTGTCCCGGAAATACAGCCGTGCGATTCGACCAGACTGCCAGCGAAGTCGAGGGCTTCTGTCGTCCGCTATGGGGTCTTGCATCGCTGCTTGAGGGTGGTGGGGAGTTTCATGGAACGGACTGGTGGGTGGAGGGCTTGAAGGCTGCGACTGATCCAAAGAGTGAGGAGTATTGGGGGTATCCGAGGGATAATGACCAGAGAATGGTCGAGATGTGCCCTTTGGGTGAGTACAGCGATCATGCGTTGGTTATAGATCACCTTTATTGACTGTGTGTAGGCTGGGCACTGGCTGTAGCACCCACGCTCTGGGAGAAGCTGTCAGAGAGTGAAAGGAGCAATCTTGAGGCATGGCTCGGCAACTCAGTAAATGAGAAGAAGTAAGTCTCCTGCCTTGAACTACACGTGAGCTCTGCACTGACGAAAGCAGCATGCCAAACACAAACTGGCTCTGGTTCCGAGTCTTTGCGAACCTCGGTCTCAAGAAGAATGGCGCCAAGTTCTCCCAGGAGAGACTCGATGCCGACATCAAGCATCTGGATACCTTTTATCGTGGCGAAGGCTGGTCAAATGACGGACCAGAGGGCATACATCGTGAGTTTGCAGGTCTCTCCTTCAAATGCCCTGGTTCTAACAGGCTATTCGCAGAAATGGACTACTACTCTTCAAGTTTCGCCATTCAGTACCTTCAGCTTCTCTACGTCAAGCTCGCCGGCGACGAAGATCCTGAACGAGCAGCCGAATTCAAGAAACGTGCGCAAGCCATAGCTCTCGACTTGGTGCACTACTTCGACAACGAAGGACGGGCTATTCCCTATGGCAGGAGTGTAGGCTACCGCTTTGCCATGGTGTCCTTCTGGGGCGCTTTGGCGTATGCTGGCGTTGAACTCCCCGAGCCTCTGACTTGGGGTATGGTCAAAGGAATTGTCTTCCGTCATTTGCGATGGTGGCAGACTCAACATGCTATCTGGACGTCTGCTGGAACCTTGTCCTTGGGTTACTCGTATCCCAATCAATATGTAAGTGTAGGCCAGAAAGACATCGAGACCCGGCTGACACACGCTATAGATGACCGAGAACTACAACAGTCCTGGAAGTCCAGTAAGTAAACTCAACCAATGATCATAGTAGAGACTAATGGTGATGCAGTACTGGGCTTGTATGGCTTTCATCTGCCTCGCAGTTCCCGAAAGCCACCCTTTCTGGACATCATCCGAAGAGACGGCACAGGCTGTCATTCCTAAAGTCAAGGCTCTCCCACGGCCTGGACACATTATGAGCTACCTTGGCGGCCATTGCATGCTGCTCTCGTCCGGCCAGGCCTGCAGCTATCCTATGAAGGCGACGCATTCCAAGTACGGTGGTTTCGCCTACAGCAGTGTGTTCGCATATTCAGTGCCTCCAGGCTTGTACTCGCTCGAACAGTACGCATTGGCTTCGCAGCTTGGACTGTCGGATGATGGTGGTGAATACTGGAAGACTCGGAGACTGTGCGAGTCTGCGGGAATCGTGGAGCAAGATGGCAAGCCGACCTTGGTATCTGTTTGGAAGCCTTTCCCAGATGTCACGATTCAGACGATCTTGGTCCCACCAGAGGACTCGACCCCGAACTGGCATCTGCGCGTGCATCGCATCGAAACTGGTCGAGAGGTCATGACTGCTGATGGCTCATTTGCCATCTCCAATGTCAACAGCAAGAATGGCCGATATCTCGAGCCATACGACAAGGAAGCATGTGAAGGGACATCGCCCACAATCATCGGCAACTATGACTTGAACACACCAGCTGGACGAGCTGCGGGTATAGATGGCGCGTTTGCTGTATCCAAGGGTGCAGTCGGCATCAAAGCTCTAGATCCATCTGGACCAGGAGAAGGAAGTGAGTCTCGAAGGGCCATGCTGGTCAACGCAGACCCGAACTCGAACCTGGTGGAGAGCCGCACGACCATCCCCACGCTGCAGCATACAATACGGGCTGGGCAGACAGTGTGGTACGTGTCAGCCATCTACGCCAAGCCATCTGGTGAAGGGGTTCCTAAGGAGAACTATCTGGATGGATGGGATGCAGCGCCTAGTATTCCGGAGTGGCTGGCATCTATGATGAAGTGAGAGGCCGCTGCTTGTGCTCGGCTTGCGGTAGTAGACGGTTTGTCCAAGGCCGACGAAGTGACTACAGCAGCCTCGCGCTGATTTCGCACCACTCAGAGACTGATACGCAACCCTGTGACAAGAACGTTATTTAATAGTCTATGTTTCGCTGAGTCCGGGGAACGTGCATGGGGAAAGTAGTTGTACCTTGGTAGGGTTATTTGGGGAGGTTGGAGCTACAAAGGAGGGGAATGTGACTTACACGGACCGAAGGAGCGATATGGGGCATCACACCCTCCCCCATTCGGGGCCCGTTTCCATCAATCAATGGTCGCTGGCTCGTCGGGATAATTCGATTCCATCAATCAGAAGACTACACTGCTTCGCTGATCGGCATTGTTCCTCCTCACCGGCTGTAGGTCCATTGATGTCTCTTGTTGGCTGCAACGACTTCAACTGCGACACTCAGGGTCTCGCAGCTGTCGCGCTTCGTGGTCAGATTCCAGTGCTTATTTCCAGGGAATCTGCGCATCCAGGACGTGATACAAGCATTAGATCGTCGTCAAATGATAAGCGCAACAGCTGCAAGCAACGGTCTCTGATCCTCCGCGCCCGGGCCCAGATCGCGAACGCCAATCACCTCCACCTTCTGCCTAGACTCTTCGCATTGGCAAGCCCCCGGCACTTCACTTTGCCCCCGGCGCTACGATCGGGGGCCTTTTAGCGAGGTCTTGGGGTGCCGCGGGAGGTGGGCTTGGGCGGCTTGGAAAGGAAACAGTGAGAATGACATCAGCTGGTATCACTCATCCATTCCCTTTGCCCTCCAGCGTGGTCGCGGACATTGTATGCAGAGATGAACGGACCACCCTCCTTGACCGCTCCGTCTATTGCCAGGTCTCGCGCATTTATCCCGGCTGGAACGGCTCCAAGGCTGGGGTGGGTGCTGGAGCTATCGATGGATGTACCGAAATGCCCCATTCTTTAGGCCTCGGCGCTGCACGTTTCCTTAGGAGCTCATTAAGAATCTCACTGGCAGGCCTGCCGTAATCAGCCAAATACCTAAATCTACTCAACTTTCGCCGGGGTTCCACCTGCAGGCATCGGAGCTATGCTGATGCTGGGGTTCCTTATTCCGTTTCCTCAGTGATTAACCGATCGAGTCAGAGATGGTTAAGCAGCTTCTCTCCACAATTAGGATAGAATGGAGACCGGGGCCTTCCCCGAAGATTGGCATCTGGGGAAATGGAAACGGGTCAGACAGAGATACGAGTTATGCTTTTGTGTCTGGGGAACTGGGGTGAAACAGAGTAGAATGCAAGCGCTAATAACTTTAGTGCTAGAAACCTAAACTCACCTCGTGCCGTCAATGGCTGGCTGAATACTGGTGGTCTCTTAGTTTGCCTCTTCTGGAACAAAACCGAAGGGCGCTATGGAATGGAACCACGCATGCGCCGCCTTGTTGCTTGTTCTGCTTGCTTCTTCATCAGGTGTGCACTCCAGTTCGCCGATCGACCCTGTGAGGCCCCAAATTAGGCGCAAGGGTTGCTGATGCCTTTCCCCTCACGCAGCCAAAAGCTGGGGTTACATCCAGGATGCTTGCTTTCTTCCAGGGGTGGGTAGCTTCGCTGTCAATAGACTTGAGACGGAGGGGAAATGCCATGGGTTCGCCCGGTCGGTCTGTTCTTTATAATCCCGTGGAGAGACGCGATCGAGTTCAAAAGCTGGTTCTTTATCAAGGATCGCTTCCCCCCATTCTCATTACCTTTCATCGAGGCTTCTTCGCTTGAGTCTACAGTAGCAGACGACAGCATTATCACGGCTTCATCTGTTTTCTGACGAGTCAGCCAAGCACAGCTCCATTCTATTCTTATCTGAGCAAGGCTCGCACACCGCAACCATGGGTGTCATGGCTCGCATTCTCCGCAGCATCGTGCGTAACGATGCCATGCGCTCTGATCCTGACGAGATCTACGGCTGGCGTGTATTTGCTCTCGTCTGCTGTGCTTGCTTTGGTGGCATGCTCTTCGGCTGGGACATCGGTGCCATTGGTGGTGTCCTCAACATGCCTTCGACCCAAGAACAGTACGGCTATCTCGATTCTTCGAAACATCACAAGACTTTGCAGGACCAGAACATCGTGTCGACTCTTCAAGCCGGTTGTTTTGCAGCTTGCTTCTTCACTGGCTGGGCCGCGGACAAATGGGGACGCAGGGCCTGCTTGATGGCTACCGGTGTCATCACTACCATTGGCGTAGTCTTCCAGGCTGCTTCTGCTGCTAAGGGTAACCTCGCGGTCATGTATGTCGGTCGGTTCGTCGCTGGACTTGGTGTCGGCGCTGCATCGACCCTCACACCGCTTTACGTCTCCGAGTGTGCGCCTCGTGCCATCCGTGGAGGTTTGACAGGTCAGTCTATCCCATTAGCTCAAAGACCAAGAGGCAAAACTGACATGTGTATAGCTTTCTACCAACTGTTCATCACCTTCGGTATCATGTTCTCGTTCTGGTGAGCTCTGATCCCTGGACGATACGAATATGCCACTAATGCGAGCTTCCAGGGTCAACTACGGATGTCTTCAGCACGTGGCTCCTCCGGCTCAGTTCGTTGTGCCACTCGCGCTTCAAGCTCTCCCTGCAGTGTGAGTAAAAAACAGTCTTTTCGATCAACCGGCCTCACTGACAATGCAAATAGCCTCTTATTCTTCGGCATGATGGTGTCGCCCGAAAGGTTCGCATGCACTTACAACACTTTTCTGCCAGCAATAAGAAGCTAACCTTGGATGATGAAGCCCCCGTTGGTGTGCCCGTCAGGACGATTGGGAGAAGGCTACTCGCATTCTGGTTCACCTTCGCGGGTAAGTAGACGATGAACTTGTGCCCTTGATGGAAAGGTTAGCGGTGCAGGGCTAATTCCATTCTCAGTATGCCCGCCGACTCCGAATACGTCTCTCACGAAGTCCAAGACATGGCTGAGCAACTCGACCACGAACGCCGTCTCACCGGAGATGCTTCTGCCAAGACTCTCTTCCGCGAGATGTGGTTCATTCCCGGTAACAGGAAGCGTGCCATCATCTCTGTCCTTCTCATGATCTGTCAACAGATGACCGGTACCAACGCCGTCAACTACTATGCACCACAGATCTTCAAGAACCTGGGCATGACGGGCACCTCCCCTCAGTTGTTTGCGACGGGTGTGTATGGCGTTGTGAAGACGGCTGGATGCGCGATCTTCTTGATTTTCGCTGCCGATTCGCTGGGCCGTCGTCGCAGTCTGATCTGGACCAGTATTGCCATGTGTATTGTTATGTACATCATCGGCATATATGGGCGAGTCCAGCCTCCTGTTGAGGGTGCTGCTGTAGGTTCATCTGTCCTGGAACCGTGAGTACAAGTTTACTGACAGATTTCTAGGTTTCCGACTTCGGCTACGTTGCCATCACTTGCATTTTCCTCTACGCCGCGTAAGCCTTAGCCAAGTGCAGAAACTTGGACTTTCCTCTCTGACTTCTTTTATAGCTTCTTCCAATTCGGTTGGGGTCCTGCTTGCTGGATCATTGTCAGTGAGATTCCAACGGCACGTCTCCGTGCTCTCAACGTGGCCCTGGCTGCCGGAACCCAATGGCTTTTCAACTTCATCATCGCTCGCAGTAAGTGAAACAAGAACCTTTCTGATAAGCATGACATCGCTAACAGACCGTCTCAGCTGTTTTGACCATGCAAGAGACAATGGGCACCGCTGGATATGTGAGTCAAACATGCACACAAGACTTTCCCGTCGCTTCTTCTGACCTTCTGATTTTAGGGCATGTTCTTCATGTTCGGCACTTTCTCCATCATCATGGGTACCTTCGTGTACTTCTTCATCCCGGAGACCAAGGGTCTGTCTCTCGAGAGCATGGACGAGCTCTTCGGCGTTACGGAGCTTGCCCCCAAGCAGATCGATGGCGACTTGGAGAGGGGCAAGACGCCCAGCCTTCGCGAGCACGAGAATGTCGGGACTACCCAGAAGTCAGCGGCGGCTTAAGGAATAGCTGGGTTTGACGTATATGGACGGGAAAGCCCGCGGAGAAGGTTCTCTTGAAGACAGAATGCAGGGTAGTTGAGGCCTGTCAGGAGCAGAATAGTCGTTGTAATTGATTCGAACACGAGATTGTCCAATCAATGTGTCTTCATCTCGTCCTGCGTGCAAATTTACTCCGATTTGTCTGCTGCATTCCGTGGAGTGAAAAGTTGAGGGAGTCATGTGTTTGAGCAAGTTTACAAATCGAGAGCTTACGTCCGGCGCGGGGTCACAGAGGATGACTCTTCTGTAACATTGGCAACCCCCATCATCGTCCGCGCCTTCCTCCTCCGCCTCCAGAACCTACCTCCGGACATAAGTCGAGATCAACCGGAACAAACAATCAACGTTCAAGATGGCACCTAAGAAGTACGGTGTAGTTCTATTCAATGGCTTCCAGGCCTTGGATGTCTTCGGGCCAGTCGACGCCCTCAACCTCCTCTCCAAAGAGACACCTCTCGAGATGTCGATCATCGCTCAGTCCCTAGACCCTGTCTCGACTCTTCTCGAGAATTCTGACCTCACCATTGGTCAAAGCATCGTACCTACGCATACATTTGACAGCGCACCCGATGACATTGAAGTGCTGCTGGTGCCCGGTGGAATCGGAACAAGAAGGTTGGAGCTCACACAGCCAGTCGTCGACTTTGTGAAGCAGAGATATCCGAAGCTCAAGTTTCTGCTCACGGTTTGTACTGGGAGTGCTTTGACGGCCAGGGCGGGAGTCATGGATGGAAAGAAGGCGACATCCAACAAGAGAGGCTTCGACTGGGTAAGTGTTCCAAGCTTCAAGACTCATTTTCCGATTCGTATCCTGGTTGTGGCATTCTAACGACGGAGTCAGGTCATGACGCAAGGGCCAAATGTCAACTGGGTGCGCCAGGCAAGATGGGTCAAAGATGGCAACATCTGGACCGCATCTGGTGTGTCGGCAGGCATCGATATGATCTACGCCTTTGTCGCTGCTGAATACGGAGAAGATGTTGCCGAAGGCCTCGCACAATCTGGGGAGTACGTCCGAAATACGGACTCAACGGATGACCAGTTCGCTACGCTGTACACCTAAGCCGTGGTGCAACGTTACGATCAGGGACTTCTTGCAAGATCATGGCAATGCTTGCGTTGCAGGGCGATCTCGTTCTGGACCCGTGGTGGGAAGCATCATTTAAGACCATGTGTCTGCTTCGCGGCTGGATGGGCAGTTGAGACAGGAGCATTGGAATGCCGCCTCTTGTCCGGGACCATGGATAGCGATCGATTAGTGGCACAAATTGATTCAACCCGGCAGTCTGTCCGAGACCCATCGTCACTATCCCTGAAATTTCTCTTGTTCGTCATTAGCTGAGGACTCAGCCTGGTGCCGATTTACTCGTTGTGATTCGCTCGCAAAATATCTTGTAGTGTCGAAATACTGTGGAGCGAATTGCTCGATGTATTGAGTCAAGATTACAATCTGCAT